>OY754987.1:24879684-25038657 GCA_963576475.1 Molanna angustata
TTCTGAGTAAATCCGTGTATGGAACATATATGCTGCGAAGCCTCTAAGTTGGTGTTTTTTGACTTCAAAGTTGGAAAAGCCGTGAAAAAAGTAGACCTCTCCATACAATTCTCGCGTATTCTGGCTTGAAACATTGTCGATATGTTAAGAGAACAAAGTTCTCCTGAACAAATCGAGAGTTGGATTATCTTCATCGGCTTTTAAATTTTTACATTATTAGAAATGTGCTAAAAAAATAACACTAGACCTTTTCAATATTCTGTCCAAGATCAGATTATATTCTGTATTTTGCCACATAATGAAGGGAGAAAAATACCACTCCCTTCAGGAGGGCAAGATAGATGATCGCCTCAGGAGGGCAAGATAGATGATCGCCTCAGGAGGGCAAGATAGATGATCGCCTCAGGAGGGCAAGATAGATGATCGCCTCAGGAGGGCAAGATAGATGATCGCCTCAGGAGGGCAAGATAGATGATCGCCTCAGGAGGGCAAGATAGATGATCGCCTCAGGAGGGCAAGATAGATGATCGCCTCAGGAGGGCAAGATAGATGATCGCCTCAGGAGGGCAAGATAGATGATCGCCTCAGGACTGGAAAGCAGTGTAGCCAACCCTACAGTTTTAACTGTAGATTTACAGTTTTATTGCAAATCCTCTCAGTTTTTAGTTTAGACCTCCAAATCTACAGTTTTATTGGAAATCCTCTCAGTTTTTAGTTTAGACCTCCAAAATCTACAGTTTTTATTGAAATAATGGAGGTATTAATTAAAATATAATTCCATTTATTTTATTTGCTGCATAATCCATTCACTAACATAGCTTCAGCAAAACCGACTATAATCTATTTCTACGTAATTGTCATAGATGGCGTAATCGGGTAGAGTAGGTATGTTGATCGTTTATCGACATTCTGTTTATTACTCGGGAATACCCTAATTTCCTCCCTCGCCCCACACCCCCGAACTGTCAGCTGTCTATCATTTGATGTCACAAAGTACTATTTGCAATTATCATTTGTTTAGATTTTTATTTGATCGTCACTTTAATGTAATAACCAGACTCGCCAATTCCAGGATCATGGTAAAAGCGTACCCCGATAGAAACGGGACAAAAGCGCTAAGGGGAAGAAGAAAGTTTAAATGAAAAATTGTTTCAAGTTCGATGCGACAAATTACCATTTAAAAAAATTCAGTAAAAATATGTATGATTTAAAAAAAAAACCCAACGGAAAATCAAAAAGATTTGCAAATTGAAAATCAGATAGTAGGTATATATGTAGCTGATAACATTATATTATAAACGAGTGGGTTGTGTCCAACGCTAAACTCCTCACTAACAAGTCATTCTATAAAGTATTCAAATTTTGTATTAGTACCTACAAAATTTTCAGCATTTTCATGAAATGAGTTTGTTAAATTATTTTTTTATTTAAATATTTTATTACGAAAACTTGATAACTCTTCAATGCCATTTTATGAAAGTGATGTGCCTTTTTACGAATTTGAAAATATAAATTTCAAATTTTAATTTCCCTTAGCTTGGGGTCACTTTGAAATATTTGACAGTTAAAAAAAATGAGAAGCATTATTTGACAGTTAAAACAATTGAGAAGCAATATTCATAAATCGTTCTAAATCTAATGGGATCTAATCGAGTATTAGATATACATATTTACAAAATTTGAAAATAATCGAATGAGTACTTTAGTCTATAATCGATAAAGTAAAATGAACACGCCGTACATAGCACACTGCACATAGCACGCACACACACAGATACATTGTGATGAAACTTTCAGAATACAATCTCAGCATGCTACTAGTTGATAATCTTCAATAAAAAATAGCCTTAAAAATTGCGAAATCATAACTCCCCACTATATCCCCTTGGGTTAGTGAGGAATAAAAAAATATGTTTGATTTTTAAATCAATTTGTTAATTTCGTTATTCTTTACTTTTCAATGTTTTTTTAAGTAATAGAATTTGTATTTTTGTTTTGTACTGTTTACACAATTTAATTAATTTGTGGAAAGTAGTTTAGGCGCATACCTTTTTTATTGTTTTTTTTAATTATGTTCTATTGTCGCTGTTTCTTTTCTGAATAAATAAATAAATTAATTAATATCAAACATCAGGTGATAATTAACCTATTTATAGTTAAAATGATTGTTTAATACGTGTTTTATACTTTATAGGTACTGATGAAAATTTGATGATCACATGATTTTGTTTGTTTATAATTTCTTCCCCATATGTGTTTTAATCATTATTACCATTAAATAATGCAAAATAAGGAAAGAATGTAAGATGAAGAAAGATGTCATTACTAGAATGAATGTGAAAATATTGAGATGGTTTGGTCACATGGTGAGAATGAATGAGGAGCGCCTGACGAAGAAAATATACAGAGCGGAAAGGAATGGAATGAGAGGTCGGGGACGCCCAAGAAAGGGATGGCACGACCATGTGAACGTAATTTTGAAAGACGGAAATGTTAGAAGTGTGAGCAATAGACGAACATGTATGAGACGATGCATGAATGTGGACGAGGCGAGAGATGCATGCCAGGATAGAAAAATATGGCGTTCGGTTCTCTCTGCCTACCCCGCAAGGGACATGGCGTGATGGTATGTATGTATAATAATGCAAAATAAGAAAAATCTGTAGATTTATAGTTTTTTTAATTAATATTTACAGTTTTCTACAGTTTTTTTTTAACATGTATGTAGTTTTGTAAAAATAATAGTTTCAAAACCATACATATGTCAGAAATGTTCCCTGTAAGGTGTACTAAAATGTCCCCGCACAGTCAATATTATATAAGAAAGTTTCCATTGCCAGATTTTAGTTTTGCTAAAAACATACATTTTAATGAAAAATTGTATGTGTGTTTATGGGGGGGGGGGGGGGTGTAAAAAATTTATCGCACCACCACTGCACAGATGCGTCAAAGATCCGCACAACACAATAGAAAAATAAGAGGGACCGTTGTATGTCAGTACTGGGAGGATGCACATATCAAATACTTGTTTCTTCAAGTGGTTTGCAAATCGTTTGGATCTGAGAATATACGATAGTTTACCGAATGCAGCCCATGCAAGGCCCCGCCTGCTTCCTGATTGTCTACACCTAGCTTTACCTTATGTCCGAAACAGTACAGAAACTCCGAGTAACGCAACGAGCAATGGAGAGGAGGATGCTAATCTAAAATTAGTCTTCGTGATCGAAAACGCAACGAATGGATCAGAGAAATGACAAAAGTTACCGATGTTGCATACAAGGTAGCTTCCTTAAAATGGAATTGGGCTGGCAATGTAATATGGACAGCAGATGATCGATGGACCAAATGCACCCTGGAGTGGCGACCGAGAACTGGACGCAGAAACCCGGGCAGACCTCAAACAAGATGGTCTGACGACATAAAACGAGTGGCAGGAGGTCAATGGTACAGGGTGGCGAGGGATAGGGAAACATGGATGTTGAAAGGGGAGGCCTATGTTCAACACTAGACGAATAATGACTGATGATGATGATGTATGCAGTTTTGCTCTAGGATAAGGTTGGCAACAATGCTGGAAGGAGACAGACGGGGAATGGACGGGCATCATAACTGTGGAGCAGATATTCCGGGCAGCACAAGACAGAAAGGGATTCGCCAACGTCAGGGGTTCCTACCAGGGCACCAGATGTTTAAACAAAAGAGGCTGGCGGACCACAGAGATGTGTGGAGAGATGGATTGCTTGGTGCAAAACAATTTTAGGATCGTAACCCAGGAAAAAATATGTTTAAGCATAATTCAATGTAAAAACATTTATAGTAGGTAAATACTTATAACTGTGTTCCTATTGTGTGAGTTAATTTTTAGTTATCAAAAAGACTAATGCATCCAGCAAATGATTGCATCTATCTATCATCTATCATCAATCATCACCCATGATTGTCTGGAGTATCATATATGTTAAGGTAACCAGTACATACATACATATGTACATATAAACCCTCGCGACATATCTGTAATACATACAATAGGCATTTCCAAGAGTTCGTCATATTCTTAGTAAGCGTTCCCATATTTAAACAAATATATCAGACTTAATATTTCATCCTCATATTCTTACTCAACACTTAATATACTGCACAAATTTATATACTTATACAATTTCACACATCATTCACACAATATCTCACCATAATATGTAACTATTCCTAATGTATCTTAATATACTACAATAACTTCAGTGACAACCTGTAATTGGCTTTATTATTAATCAAATGATTTTTATGTTATATAATTTATTATACGCTGTATGTTGCCTTCTAAATAAATATCCCACAATGTAGGGTTATCAGCGAAAGGTGTGCGGGTGCACATTAGGTACCTCATAAAAGGAAGCATTACACTTGAGTGCATACCCACACACCAGTCTCGTCTCTCATAAATAGGAAACATCCAGAACGGGCGTAAAGACGGCAATGGCTGATTTACTAATGATATAAAAAACAATTAAGTACTACATAAAATAACACTAAATTATTATTATTACCATTATACACTTCCTCAAAAGAATTAGCAGATCAATGCGTAAAAATGTAGCAAATTAGGGGGGCAAGTCTATGGTCTGACCGGCGAAATCAAAACCCTAGTATGATAATTTATATCATGGATATAATTATCATAATATGGAGTTCTATGGCATCTAAAGATATTATACAACTCTATATAACTAATAATTATATCCATGATATGGGTAATCGTGAGGGTTTTGATTTCGCCGGTTGAACCAGACTTGCTCCCTAGAACTCGATATCACGATAGCCATATTGGTTTCACATAATTCCAAAAGAAAACAAAGAAGTTTAAATTATTTTAAAATCTACACCTCCTAATTGGTATAAATTGATTTCCATCTTAAAAAATAAAAAAAAGAATAAGATGAAGTTTAAAAACAGACGTCTTCTTAATCCAACTGTCGATTTGTTCAAAAGAACTTTGTTCTCTTAACATATCGACAATGTTTCAAGCCAGGATACGCGAGAATTGTATGCAGAGGTCTACTTTTTTCACGGCTTTTCCAACTTTGAAGTCAAAAAACACCAACTTAGAGGCTTCGCAGCATATATGTTCCATACAAGGATTTACTCAGAATTCGGAGTAGAACATTTCGTGTGTCTGTGTGTCTGTGTGTGTGTGTGTCCGTCCCCCCCTTATAACATTTGATCCGCTCAATTTACAGAGCCAAAAATTTCAGAATATATAAACAGTTACAGGCCTACAAAACTTTTATACTCAGAATTTTGAATTTTTGTTTCAGTCAGGGGTTATCAACTTTTGAATTTTTACTTTATTTTCTTTACTTTATTAACATGGTATTAGCACATCTCAAACTTTTTTAAACAATTTTTATAAGAATGAATGTAGTGACGACATTGCTTCATACAATTTGTATGTCAGTCGCCTATACACAATATGTAAGAAGACTTAATAGTTTGATAGGTACTTAATCTCCAAACATACATACAGAACCATCATGCTTTTTTCATATTCCGGGTAGGAAAACAGGACTGACCTCCATACTGTCCTATCTTGACATACATACCAACATGTGTTAAAATTTTCAATAATTTGGATTTATGGGTTTATAGTTTGATTCTTATTCTTCAACTATACATAATATCGCTATCGACAGTTGGATCTCATGTGTTACATGCAACTAGTTTATCCAACTGTCGATTTGTTCAGGAGAACTTTGTTCTCTTAGCATATCGACAATGTTTCAAGCCAGAATACGCGAGAATTGTATACAGTGGTCTACTTTTTTCACGGCATTTCCAACTTTGAAGTCAAAAATCACCAACTTAGAGGCTTCGCAGCATATATGTTCCATACACGGATTTACTCAGAATTCGGAGTAGAACATTTCGTGTGTCTGTGTGTGTGTGTGTGTGTCTGTGTGTGTGTGTGTGTGTGTGTGTCCGTCCCCCCCTTATAACTTTTGATCCGCTCAATTTACAGAGCCCAAATTTTCAGAATATATAAACAGTTATAGGCCTACAAAACTTTTATACTCAGAAGTGGGAATTTTTGTTTCAGTCAGGGGTTATCAACTTTTGAAATTTTGGTTTATTTTTCCATATATCTCCGAAATCATAAAAGCTAGAACGCTGAAATTTGGTATAAACATAGACAAATACAAAATCTCAAATCAGTTTATTCAAAAAAATTCCAAACATTTTTTTATTAAGAAAAATATTTTTTTTTATGATAAATTTATGAGTTTAACTTCTTATATTTCCAAATTTTTTAAAAATATCAAAAAAAGCCGAAACACCCCAACTAGATAATTTAATTTTCTATAAAAAATATTAACATTGTATTACCACATCTCAAATTTTTTTTAACAATTTTTATAAAAATTGAATTTAGTGACGACATTGCTTCATACAATTTGTATGGCAATCGCCTACACACGATATCTAAGAAGACATAATTGTTTGATACTAATCTCCAAACATACTACATGTCATACCATCATTCTGTTTTCATATTCTGGGTAGGATCAAAGGACTGACCTCCATACTATCCTATCTTGACATATGTACATACATATGTAGGTACTTACATGTGTTGTATAGAAAATCAAATATCTTAAAATATTAAATAATTTGTATGTATGGGTTTATAGTTTGGTACTTATTCTTCAACTATACATACTATCGCTATCGACATTTGGATCTCATGTGTTACATGCAATTAGTAATATTGAAGAAATTCGATTTTGAAATTAGTTGTTTGAGTTTATGAACCGTCTAATACATATTTTAAATACCTATGTCATATTTTCTGTTTTGGCGTTTTGCAAATAGTGCGCTTGAGGAAGATACTTAATTCGTACCCTCCTCGGTTTGGGTCTGTAAATAACAAGTTCTTCCATAAAACCAGCTGTATTCAGGAAGTAGGAGAATATTGTAGGTAATGAACTTTGTATATATATACTTATTATCTTTATTGTTTAATATAGCTAGCTCCTGGCAAATACAAAAACAACCGTCCTTGATAAATGATCAGACATGCACCATGTTCCATACATACATAATAGTTATATATACATACATAATAGTTATATATACATACATAATAGTTATATATACATACATAATAGTTATATATACATACATAATAGTTATATATATATATAAGGGCACTTAGTATTATTTTTACCTTGCTTGACAAATGAAACTCTTTGTTGTTGCACTGAATATTTAATTATTTATAATTATTTACAGGAAACGACATTTAAAGTTTCTTATTCAATTGTCAAATTAAAATACAATATTTTTATCAAAATTCATTTCACATGTTTTCATAGGTGTTCGAATTTAGAACACCTACAATAAATCCTTTTTAAGAAAGTACTTATTAGGTATTTTCTTTACATCTCCCCCCCTGGAAAAGAAAATTTGAAACAAAATTTTCACTGAATTCATTCGTCTTCCTCGGTTTCTAATATTTCTTCTTCATCTAATGTAGGAACTGGAATAAGTTTTGTAATGTGAAATAGATTGGATTCCGTTTTTTTGTGACCTGTTTCTATTTTATATATTGAGTTTGAAATTTTTTTAACGATCTTATATGGTCCAATTTTCAGTTCATCTAATTTCTTCCTGTTTAGTTTATTACCATTTTCCACATATACCATGTCTCCAACCTTAAATTCATATTGTATGCGATTTTTGTCGTATAATGTTTTGTTGTAGTTATGTGATCTTATTGTATTTTCAAGTGCTGTTTTTCTATCTATGATCCAGTCACTATTTGATTTTAGTTGTTTTAATTCATTCGGTAAAATTGTAACATCTGTACCATACAAAAGATAAGTTGGTGAAAATCCCGTGACTGAGTGATTAGTTTCATTATATTTATTTACACATTCTTGAGCTACTGTTGTCCAAGCTCTCTTTTTTCCTTTTTCATTTGATTTGCATCTGATTTTGTTCACCAATGTTTGATTCAGCCTCTCGTTTAGTCCATTTGAGAATGGTGCATTTACTGCTGTAAAAACCATTGGTATTTTCCTGTCATTTAAGAATTTCTTGAATTCTTTTGAATTGATTCCCGAGTACTGGTCAGTGAGAAGCATGCCAATGTTGGGACTGTGTTTCAAGCAAAAAAAACGAAGGTAAACGAACTCTAAACAAAAGAATACCCGTATGAACTCGAATAAACCCATGAAACCGCGATAAGGAATTAGAAAGTGAATAGAATAAAGTCAACAACCTTAGGGGCTGATGAACTCGGTCACAAAAACTCTAGCAAGCAACAATTTAAAACATTACTGAAATATTAAATAATATTATACCTCACTTTATCGAACAAATTAACAACGCAAAGCAAATAATATAATAAATTAAACATTAAAATAAAATAAATATTAATTCTTAATATAATTACGGGAATATAAAAATTATATACAATAACAATTATTTAAAATTATTTAAAATAAACTACGTACGCAAACGAACATTATAAAATATTTTTAAAATATTTTTTTTCTAAATAATATTTTGAAAATAAAATAAACTAATGCTTCTAGACTATAATATTAAACTATTATTTTAAAAAGATACGCAAACAAGCATACGTTACGGAAATTTAAAACCATTAAAAATATTATAATATATAAAGCAAATTTAAACAATAACTAACTACAAAAAAACATTGTTTTTAAATATAAATAAATAAAAAGCAAAAGCCGTAACAAGTTGAACAGCTACAAATAGCTAAAGTTGAACAGCTACAATTAGCTAAATACAAAATATTTTTTCCTATACAAAATATTTTACTTCATTTTTTTATAAAAAAACACTCCAACTATAAAGCCATGATCGAACATTAAAATAATACGATACGATAGCGTTTACGTTCTAGAATATAGAAACAATGAAACTATAATATACGGTAGTAAAAATACCTAACTATAATCAAAAATTAAAACATTATTATATATTAACTATATAATACAGCTAAACTGGTACTATAAACTAAACTATATTATATTAACTATGTAATACTACAAAAAGTATTATAAAACATTAAAATTATAAAACATTGAAACATGGCATACATAATAATAAATATTATAAACATACTCGTATTTTAAATTTTTAAAAAAAAAAAACATTGTACAATACAATACGAAACAAACAAATAACATTATATGGCATTATAATATAATACTTCAGCAACGAGTAAAAACATACTTATAAATCAAATCAAATGGAACTTATAATACTTATAATCAAATGGAACTTGCAAATGATAAAAAACATTTTATACCTATCAATCAACGCAAGTACAAACATTTACATTGTATAATTATATTGTATAATTGTATAATTTTATTGTATAATTTTAAAATTTAAAATTGAGCATCAACAGCGTCATCACTACCTAGAAGAACTACCTAGAAGAAATTATTTAGGATGAATCACATCATCATCATCATCTGGACGACTTCATACAGAAACTAGCTGCCCCCGCATTCAACCGCATCACTACATAGAAGAAATTATTTATGATGAACCACTGCATCATCATCGTCATCAGGACGACTTCAAACAGCAACTAGCTGCCCCCGCATTCAGCATCAACGGACAACAACGGACAACAATGTTCATCATCAAAGGACAATGCTATCACCACCTTCAACCGACATAATCATCGCAGCAGATCATTTCGCCTCTTCATACCGGAGCACTGGAATCACATGCCAATTCCAATCATCGCTGACGACTACATTCCAGCAAATAAAGAAACGCTCCTGCTTATCAGTACCTACTGCTACTCAATACTTGCCTACCACTCCATCAACTGGATGTCAAACAATCATCGTGCGCACACTACATTCTACACTACGGGCACACAAAAACTCCCCACGTATCATCGCCTAGAAGAGCATTGAACGAGGACGGATTTTGTTGGGACCTGGTCCCATCCTTCGTGGACTCGTCAGCCAAGGACGACGCTCCTTCTGACACACGACAGGAAGCTGCTCATCATTCACGTTACTAACTCCTTCGTGTTTTCGCCCCACTGCTGGCACACGCTTGGAAGCTACAGTAACTTACTTAAGGTCGCTCCATCAGCCACATGGACGCACCACAATACACCCACAGGTTACACTGAAGTCCCATGCACTTCAAAGCCGTCAACATGACGCACCGCAAATACCTACAGGTTACACTGAAGTCCCATGCACTTCAAAGCCGTCAACATGGCGCACCGCAAAACCTACAGGCTACACTGGATACCCTACATCCAAAGCTGTCTCCTGACGACACGCCGAAAACCACAAGACACCCTCGTGCTTCGCCACATGCTGGCACACGCAGGCAGCTGTCGAACATATATTTATTTATATATTTATCTACATGCACACATGCACACATACGCACGCACTGATGTATACTCGGCAAGCTACAAAATTTTGAGACATCAAACATATCACCATCGAAGAGAGCATCAATCTACAATAGAATCTGCAACTTCTGCATTCAATCTGCACTTCATCCCAGTCAATCTCAACACATTGAGGACACCTGGAACTTCATACATTCCAAACTGAGGACTATACACACGAGGAACACATAAGGATGTCCAGCCAGCACACGCAGGACGACACTCCTCCATTCACCTCAATAGCAGAGCAACCACACGCCATCACCAGCAGCAAATCATACCAGCAGCAGACATTTTAAAGATGAGTAAACATATATCCTTGCTATCTTTAGGATCTATAATAGCATATAAAAATTTGAATACAAATGCCTAAAATTTTTTTTATTTTGTCCACAGAACTCAATGTAAGGATTTTGAACTTCGAGGAGGGGTCGTGTATCGTCTAAGAGACTGCCAACGGGGTTCTGTGGCGCGATCTCCGATTGCGCCACGAGCTGCGTTACGCCGGCAGACGCCATCTTGCCCTGCGCCGTATGCACAGGTCGACCCCTATATAAGGAGAAGCACAGAGCTCCCATTCATTCCGCTTATCCAGATCTCGACGCTAGGCATCACGCTGCCCGACCGCTCGTCGTCGTTCAAATCGTCCGCGTTTCAAATTTATATTTATATTCATTAAATAATAACTCGACATTTCTGTACCAAGTAATATTAGTAAGCACCAATTGTAATCATCAACTTGATAAATAAAAGAGTAAGTTCAATTCCCTGTTACATCTTTCAATCTGTCAACCATTCCTACCTGAGTAATATTTGTTAATAATATTTAATCTATTGTATACGGTATCGCAGTTGCTTGGTCGATCAATCTGTGGCTCAGCTGTCGGGACTCTCCGAACAGACGGCCTCCAGGTTCGAACCAAGCGGTTGAGATATCATTTGGGTTGTATGTAGCTGAAAGGCGGACACACAGGTAATACCTACACGTCCAACTGACCGACCTTACCACCTCAATTACAGGCGTGTATATCAGCTCACGCTGGTATGCAATCGCTTCTAACCAAGTGACCACTCTGGCACTTTAGCGAGCCCTACAACTACATTTACCCCCAAACTTTTGAATTGATTCCCGAGTACTGGTCAGTGAGAAGCATGCCAATGTCCTCCGTTTCTGATACATTCATGACTAGTTTTATAAAATCATTTGCACTCTGAGTTTTTGATGTTAGAGTGAATGCATATCTTGAAAAGTGATCTACTAATAGATGTAGATATTTTTTTGACGATCGAGATCCTCCGAAACCTCAAATTGTATCTATAGAGATTATTTCGAAAGGCTTTGTGGCTGGGCCTAGATGAGACATCAAGCCAAATTTGTTGTGTCCTCTTGTTTTATTTTTAATACAAATTTCACAGCTTCTACTAATTTTTTTTATATTTGTAGTCAAATTTTTGGCTACATAGAGTGGACTAATCATCTTTTGCAATTGACTAATTCCAATATGGCACAGGTTTTCATGTATGTTTTTTAACAGTTTGATGCTAAATTCTTCTGATAAAATATTTTTTTCTGACCTTTTTTAAGAATATACTGTGTTTTTCAATAAATTTCCTTTTGTTATTTTGTATATTTTCATTATTTTTTTGATCTGTTAGAATATCTTCCAGTTTAATCAAGTTCACAACTTTTAACTGTTCGTCTGTATTTTCATTCGGATTTAATACTGGATTTCTGCTTAAACAGTCTGCTTCCAAATTTTTTTTTCCTGGAGCATATTTTATTTTAAATTCATATTGCGATAAATAATATGCTAAATCACCCAGTTCTTCATCGGTTCTAGATTTTAGATTCATGTTTTCTAGTGGCTTGTGATCTGAATAAACTGTAAACGATTTACCTATCAACCAATATTGCCAGTATCTCACTGCCTCTTTGATTGCCAAACATTCTTAAGTATATTGCTTTTTTTTTCTTTTGTGCCTCATTCAATTTTTTTGAAAAATAAGCCACTGGTTTTTCTTTTCCATCAGGCTGTGTCTGTTTTAAAATAGCTCCAACACCTTCTAAAGAAGCGTCTGTATAAATATTGATTGGTAAATCTTGATCGAAAATTTCCAGAACTGGTTGGGAACATAGTAGGTTTTTCATCATTTCAAATGCTTTTTGGCATTTATCAGACCAAACGAACTTTTGATTTTTCCTGAGTAAATTATGCAATGGATCTAGTATTATTGCACTCTTTTGTATATATTCATGATAAAAATTGATTTTCCCTAGAAATTGTCTGACATTTTTTTGAGTTTTTGGAATTGGAAAATTTTTTATTGAAATTAAATTATCTTTAACTGGTCTAATAGAATTATTTTGTATTATATGAACAAGATATTTTACTAGATCTGATGCAAATGTGCATTTTGTAAATTTTAACTTGAAACCTTCTGTTTCTATAGCTTTCAATAACTGTGTTAAATGGTTTAAATTTTCGGAAAAAGTTATAGTTTCCTCAATATATTACTTAATATCCTCTGAAAAATTGCCGGAGATGTCTTTAATCCAAAAGGTAGACAGGTCCATTGGAAACGTCCTTCTTGTGTTACGAAACCTGATTTTTTCCTATCTTCGATTCGAAGAGGAATTGACCAAAATGCAGAGTTTATATCCAATGTTGAAAAGTAATTACAATTTCTCGTTTTTATCATTAGGTCTTCAATTAATGGAAATGGTTGAGCTTGAGGCATTACTATTTTATTTAAGTCTCTGAAGTCTATACACAGTCTTGATTTTTTATTTTCCTCTTTTTTAAATGCCAAAGTTACAGGTGCAGCAAATGGGCTGTAGGATTCTTCTATCAGCTTTCAATCTAGTAATTTTGATATTTGTTCTTCTATCTCTTTTTTATTTTCTACAGTGCATCTGTAAGGTCTCTTACTACAATATTTGTCTTCTGTTAAGTCTATCCTCGCTTCATATCCATCAACGGTGCCAACATCGTATTTAGTTTTGGCAAAAACTGATATATGTTTGCAAATCAATCTTTTTATTTCAGATTTTTGATATTGATTTAAATGGTTTATTTTTATTTCAATATCTTCCTTTTTTACATTCTCATTATTATTTATTTTGTATTTTTTGGTATAGTTTATGTTATTTTCTATACTTTTTAATTCATTATTTTTTTTTTTTCGATACAAGTAGAAGTTTCTTCTACGTTGTCTTTATTTTCAGCAGAAATTTCTTCTACTATATTTATATTTTCAGCAGAAATTTCTTCTACTTTGTTTTTATTATTTAGACTCTCTTTCTGAGTTATTTTTAAATCTTCATTTTGGATTAGTTTGAACTCTTTTATCAAATCTAATCCTATCAAAAATTCATATCTGAAGTCTTCTTCATCAATAATATATACATCTACATTTTTTTCTAATTTAAATATTTTTATTTTTAAAGTTGTCAAACCACTTGTTTTTTTAACACCATTAATCGTAATTAATTCAGCTTTATTCAAACTGTTTCTTTTTCCTTTTAATTTCAATAATTTTGAATTTATCAAAGAAACATTTGAACCTGAATCGTAAATTCCATATATTTCTAATTCATCATTTAATCGTAATTTGACTTTTATTAATGGTGTTACTATTCGTTTTTTTGATCAGCTTCATTTAATTCGGCTTCTATCCCTAAATTGTTTACATGTTTAATTAAATTTTTCTTTACCTTATCATCTTTATTTTTAAACCAGCATGTAGTTTCCAGATGATAACGAGTACCTTTATTTAATTTTTCACAAATTTTACATGGGTTACGTCCTTCATTTTCAATATTAAATTTTTTATTGTCATTTGTTTTATTATACAGACTTTTTTTTATTTACCATGTGTTCATACTTGCTAACTTCATTAAACAAATCCACTGTATCTTTTAATTTTTCTCTATCAATTTTATTAAGTACAAATTCTGGTAATCCAGCTGCAATAAGATCTACTAAAGTACCTGTGTCAATTGATCTTCTCATATCTAATAAAAGTTTTTCTTTCCTTATGGCATAATCCAATAATAAACCATCTTTGTATTTAAATAACATTGCATAAGTGACTAGGTTCCATCCCTTGTTTGCAAACGATTCACAGAATTTATTTTTCCAAGTTGACCATTCTGAGTTCATTGTTAGTTTCATAATCATTGAGCTGTACCATTCTATACATGCTTTGTCCATAAATAATCTTAAAATTTCTATTTTATTTTCATCTCTTGTTATTTTTAAGCGAATACATTCTTTTTCAAATAAATCTATCCATTGTATTGCATTTGAATTTTTTGTTGTAAACTTTTCAATCATGAATTTTTCTGATATTTGTTTTGAATCTTGTTCTTTATTTTGTTTTGTATTCTCTACTAATTTCTCTATTAGTATTTCTAATGTACTGGTATCTGTACCTTTTTTAGATGCAGTAACATGTTGTTCTTGATTCATTTCTTCTAGATATTGATCTTGAAATTGTAAGTTATCATCCTCATCTATGTATGTATTTTTTAGTTTTTCTGTCATTTTAATCCAAACTCGTCTAACTTGGTATCTTTTTTTTAAACTATTTTTTATTTTATTATATGTAGATGTTTTGGTTATATCTTTGTGATGATTAACTGATTGTAGCTTTTCTGGTATTGAATACACTTTATTTTCAGTTGTTGTTATTGAAGTAATTGAAAAAATATTTGATTTTTCATCACTTTCATCACCCGGTAATAGGGTAAATTCGAAACATAATTTCTCCATTTTCAACTACAAAATGTCGTTTTATAAGGGCACTTAGTATTATTTTTACCTTGCTTGACAAATGAAACTCTTTGTTGTTGCACTGAATATTTAATTATTTATAATTATTTACAGGAAACGACATTTAAAGTTTCTTATTCAATTGTCAAATTAAAATACAATATTTTTATCAAAATTCATTTCACATGTTTTCATAGGTGTTCGAATTTAGAACACCTACAATAAATCCTTTTTAAGAAAGTACTTATTAGGTATTTTCTTTACATATACATACATAATAGTTATATATACATACATAATATTCCCTTTTGAAGAATTTTTAATAAACTCACCAACAAAAACAGGTTTCGGATGTTAACAACAATAACCACTTGCAACCTGTGAAATGTCACACAAATATTTTTTTGTATACCTATTATTTTTACTCCTAACTACCCCAAGGGGCAGTGGTAGTTGCTTATGTATTAAGAGGTAGTTGCTTATGTATTAAGGGGTAGTTGCTTATGTATTAAGTGGTAGTTGCTTATGTATAAAGGGGTAGTTGCTTATGTATTAAGGGGTAGTTGCTTATGTATTAAGGGGTAGTTGCTTATGTATTAAGGGGTAGTTGCTTATGTATTAAGAGGTAGTTGATTATGTATTAAGGGGTAGTTGCTTATGTATTAAGTGGTAGTTGCTTATGTATAAAGGGGTAGTTGCTTATGTATTAAGGGGTAGTTGCTTATGTATTAAGGGGTAGTTGCTTATGTATTAAGGGGTAGTTGCTTATGTATTAAGTGGTAGTTGCTTATGTATAAAGGGGTAGTTGCTTATGTATTAAGGGGTAGTTGCTTATGTATTAAGGGGTAGTTGCTTATGTATTACGTGGTAGTTGCTTATATATTAAGGGGTAGTTGCTTATGTATTAAGTGGTAGTTGCTTATGTATTAAGTGGTAGTTGCTTATGTATTAAGTGGTAGTTGCTTATGTATTAAGGGGTAGTTGCTTATGTATTAAGGGGTAGTTGCTTATGTATTAAGGGGTAGTTGCTTATGTATTAAGTGGTAGTTGCTTATGTATTAAGGGGTAGTTGCTTATGTATTAAGGGGTAGTTGCTTATGTATTAAGGGGTAGTTGCTTATGTATTAAGTGGTAGTTGCTTATGTATTAAGTGGTAGTTGCTTATGTATTAAGGGGTAGTTGCTTATGTTTAAGTGGTAGTTGCTTATGTATTAAGTGGTAGTTGCTTATGTATTAAGGGGTAGTTGCTTATGTATTAAGGGGTAGTTGCTTATGTATTATAATAAAAATATAAATACAAAAAAATGCTCCAAAACATACACATATATAAATATACACACACACATACATACATATACATACACACACATACATATATATATACACCCACTTATTCAAATATATAGAACTTTCAAAAAATTACATTGATAAGGTAACTCAATAAGATGGCATAATTGGTGAAAGTTGCGCAAGCGCATAAAGTGATCACGTAAACCAGCCGATGACAGGTCGTTAGCCCTGTAGGTGTCTTGAGTTCCTGGTTCTTCTATACTTAATATCCCAACTTCGTCTCTATTAAGATGTTAAAAAGTTTGTCAATAAAAATATCATTTGACTCTCGACAGGAAAAAAATCCAATTTTTGCGTATATGGAATTAAAAAATATATTCGATTTATAAACACGATTTATAAGTGTTTATAGTTTGGTATATATTCTTCAATTATACATACAATCACCATCCATAGTTGGATCTCATGTGTTGCATGCAACTAGTTAATATAGAAAATATTAGAAGCACTATTATATGCTGAAACTTCGCAGCAAATCGTAACAGTAAATGAATAAATAAATTTTGTTGAAATCAAGCTACTTTGGGCGATGTGCTATAGCAGAGATTATCAAACTTATTTATATACCGCCCCCTTAGAAGATTAATTATTTTTCAGCGCCCCCAATTTTTTATACACTCCTAAAACTTAAAAACCACAATTCGATAGCTTTAATTAATTTAGTTATAGTGTGGTATATAGTCGGTTCTGGTGTTTAAACTTACATTCTAAACTAGAAATTTTTACCAGTGAGAGCAATTAGAACGCAACTTTATAATATTAAGAATATAATATTTTAATCAAATTAAAGAAAAAATATAGATAGGTAATCAATTTTAGTTTTAAAACTAATCTAATGAGATGGATGAATTTGATGATTTTTAACAAGTTTGTTGATATCAGGTTCGATTTTACTCAAAAACATTAGTATCATACAGGGTAGAAATAAAAACTAATTATTCGATATTGAGAAGTAAGTTTTTAGTGAAATTTAAAAAATTAAGTAAGTGAAATTACAAATCAACTATCGCCCCCCTACACCACGCCAACGCCCCCCATTTTTTTCTGGGCCCCTTAACGCCCCCCTCTAGGTCTCCAACGCCCACAAGGGGGCGTTATCGCCCACTTTGAGAAAGACTGTGCTAGAGCTAGATGCTATATGTCATTGGTTAATCAGATTATATGACATTTACATACATAGATTACTACTGTTAATAAGTATTAGATTAGTACAACTACTGCAATTCTGATGGTTTGGTAAGTCATGTAATTGATATCATATTATTATGTCTGACACTTTGCAATAGATGATGAATATCGTTTACAATAACTTATTGTACATTTTAGTACCTAATGTACGATAATTCGCTTCATTATTACCTACTCCATTTAAACTCATATTTTTTTATGTTTGTTGCTGTAATTACAAATTAATGTTTAATGCTTTAAGTATAAACTAGTTGCATGTAACACATGAGATCAAACTGTCGATAGCGATAGTATGTATAGTTGAATAATAAGTACCAAACTATAAACCCATAATTAATATTTTAAGATATTTGGTCTTCTATACAACACATGTACCTAGGTATGTATGTCAAGATAGGATAGTATGGAGGTCAGTTCCTTGATCCTACCCAGAATAAGAAAACAGCATGATGGTATTTATATATTATTTTTTCGGGCAACTAACAGGTACTATGTCAAATATTAATTTAACACGCACCCAATAACAAGTTGCCACAATCTGGAGACTTACGATATTAATCGTCTTAAAAAAAACAATTAAAAACTGTGTCTCCACCGGGAATCGAACCCGGGACCTTTGGATCAGTAGTCAGATACCCAACCAACTGAGCCACGAAGGCCGACAAAAAATGGTATGTATGTATGTTTGGAGATTAGTATCAAAATATTAAGTCTTCTTACGCTACGTCCTACGTAGGCGATTCAAAGCGAACGCGATTGCGAAGCGATGCGGTGCGGATACAAGCGAATTCAATGCGATGCGGTGCGACGCGGCGGCTCTGTCCTACGTGTGCGCGAATCTTTCCCTCTGCCGCCAGCTACTGTCATGTATGTACGTATATAAAATACTCAAGAAGTATGTACGGCAGAGAAGTGAAACTAATATTGTGTACTTAGAGAGGCATATTTATGGGGGATATCACAATTTGTATGAAGAATTACGTGATCTTGAATTAATAAATGAGACTGAATTTACATCTTTCCGTGAAACATATCAAAATTTGACATTCGTGCAAGCGAGAGAAAACTTTGTGTGTTTTGAACAACATCCTATTGTAAAATAGCAATAATAAATAAATGTGTTTACTTGTAGTCCCATTTATTTTTGCCAAATCCTAAAATTCGCGGTTCGATAATAATTTGTCCCATAATATGGGACGTTCATGGACAGAAATTTAAATTTCTGTTTCTGACATGTCAAAAAACAATGGCGCCGCTATCAATTCGCGCGAAAATATCAAACCAACTGATCGCGTTCGCTTCCCATCACGCCTCGCCGCATCGAAACCAACTCGCGGTCGGTAACGTAGGACACTACCATAGTTACCGACTGTTTGTTATTTTCGCGCCACGCCGCGGCGCTTCGTATTCGCTTTGAATCGCCTACGTAGGACGTCGCGTTAGATATTGTGTGTAGGCGACTGACATACAAATTGTATGAATCAATGTCGTCACTAAATTCAATTTTTATAAAAATTGTAGAAAAAAATTTGCAATGTGCTAATACAATTTTAATATTTTTTATAGAAAACTAAATTATCTAGTTGTGGTGTTTCGGCTTTTTTCGATATTTAAAAAAAAATTGGAAATATAGGCAGTTAAACTCATAAATTTATCATAAAAAAAATATTGTTTTTAATAAAAAATGTTTGAGAAAATCTAAAAATTTTTAAAAAAAAAACGAATTTGAGATTTTGTATTTTTCTGTGTTCATATAAATTTTCAGCGTTCTAGCTTTTATGGTTTCTGAGATATATGAAAAAATAAACCAAAAATTTAAAAGTTGATAACCCCTGACTGAAACAAAAATTCACAATTCTGAGTACACAAGTTTTGTAGGCCTATAACTGTTTATATATTCTGAAAATTTGAGCTCTGTAAATTGAGCGTATCAAAAGTTATAAGGGGGGGGGGACAGACACACACACAAAACTCACATAAAATGTTCTACTCCTAATTCTGAGTAAATCCATGTATGGGAACATATAAATGTCCATGAATAGATGGGTCGGTGGCAGAGCGGTTAGCGCGCTGGGCTAGTAATCCAGTGATCGCGAGTTCGAATCCTGCCTCGACCGATTTCGTTCAAACAAAAATTCACCATTCTGAGTAAAAAAAATTTTGTAGGCTTATAAGTGTTTATGTATTTTGAAATTTTGGTCTCTGTAAATTGAGCGGATCAAAAGTTAGAAGGGGGGACAGACACACACAGACAAACACAGACAAACACACAAAACTCACATAAAATGTTCTACTCCGAATTCTGAGTAAATCCATGTACGGGAACATAATATATGCTGCGAGGCCTCTAGTTGGTGTTATTAGCATGCAAAAAGTCCACTACGCCATACAAAATGTTCCTTCGTACACGCATCTTGACTTAATAATGTCGATTCATTCAGAGAATTAAATTCTCATGAACGAACCGACAGTTGGATTATAATTGTTCAAATAAGCCTTTAAGAATAACAAAATATTAAGGTAACTATAGCATTAGCAGTGTTCCAACTGTAGATTTGTTCAAGAGAATTTATTTCTCTTAACATATTGACAAAGTATCAAGCCAAGATACGCCAGATTTATATGCAGGGTCTATATTTTACACGACTTTTCCAATTAAGTCAAAAAACACCAACTTAGAGGCTTCGCAGCATATACATATGTTCCGTATACGGATTTACTCAGAATTCGGAGTAGAACATTTAGTGTGTCTGTGTGTCCGTCCGTCCCCTCTAATAACTTTTGATCCGCTCAATAAACAGAGCCCAAAATTTAAGAATATATAGATAGTTATAGGCCTACAAAACTTTCATACTTAGAATTTTGAATTTTTGTTTCAGTCAGGGGTTACTAACTTATGAATTTTTACTTTATTTTTCCATATATCTTAAAAACCATAAGAGCTAGAACGCTGAAAATTGGTATGAATACTTATAAACAAAATAAAAATCTCAAATTATTTTTTTTCCAAAAAAATTACAGTTTCTCGCACATTTTTTATTAAGAAAAACATTTCGTATTTTTTTTTTTGTTGATAAATTTATGTGTCGCCATCGACAGTTGGATCTCATGTGTTACATGCAACTTGTTTAAAAATTTATTTATGAATTTATTAATTGAGTTAGTAAACCAGCCGATGACAGTTCGTAAACTCCCTGTAGGTGCTTGAGTTCCTGGTTCTCCTATAAAACTCCAAATATTGTCTCTATCGAGATGTTAGAAATTTGTCAAAAAATACACTGGTGTATGGCGATAAGCATATTTATTTATTTATTTAGAGGACAACATACAGCATATAATAAATAATATATAAAAAAAAGATAATTTGATTAATAATAAAGCCAATTACAGGTTGTCACTGAAGTTATTGTAGTATATTAAGATACATTATGAATGGTTACATATTATGGTGAGATATTGTGTGAATGATGTGTGAAATTGTATAAGTATATAAATTTGTGCAGTATATTAAGTGTTAAATTTGATTATGATGGTGAAAGTTTAAGTTTAATATATTTGTTTAAATGTGGGGGCGCTAAGTAAGAATATGTCGTACTCTTGAAAATGCCTATTGTATGTATTACAGATTCTGTACATTGTTGCATGTTGAGCATAGTTGGTGTGTTGAGTGGTTAGGTGGAAAAGAGGAGTGTGTCTAGTTCTACGGGTAGGAATGTTGAAAGATAATATATAATTTAATCAAGAAGCAGGAGAATCAATTTTATTATTAATAATATTGTGGAGAAGCATCATATCAGATACAGTACGTCTGTTTTCGAGTGAATCAATGCCATGGTAAATCCTTGCCTCACGATACGACGGGAAATCAAGAAATGCTTTTCGGTTAAGGTGTTTAATAAATATATTTTTGTATCCTTTCGATACGGTTTGTGTGTTGCATAATGGGGATATATAATAATATTAGTATGCCGTGCTTCCTATTATAAGGTAAAGCACACCCGAACACCTATCGCTAGTTACCCCACATTGTGGTATATGCGGTGATGGTATGAGAAATAACGTATGTCAAACAAAACATCAGGATCGACATTACATGATCAAACATTTACTGTCATTAAATTGAGGTAATGAAGGTTCAATTGATAGTGTAAGGGCCCTGTATCACACATTATTGACTCCGTATGTGTGTAACCTTAAAGGTAGGTACCAACTTTGGCATAAAAAACAAGTGAAGTATTGATATATATTAAATGTTATTTAAAATGTGGAGCAATTCATTGTCTACATGTTGACCTTCGAAGAAAGCCGTGATGTCTTGTAGGCAGATCTGCCTCAAGAGTCACATTTTTATAAATGCCCCTTTTCATTATAAAACAGGTTTCGTAAATGAAGCAAATAATGGTTAACTATGGACAATGCATAGCTAAAGGACACTAGTTTACTTATATTTTTTGATATTAAAAAAATACAATAGGTATAATCCAACTGTCAATTCGTTCATGAGAATTCAATTCTCTGAATGAATCGACATTATTAAGCCAAGATGCGTGTACGAAGCAGAGATGTGCAAAATGGGTACCCAAAACCATTTGAAATGCAAAATGGTTTTTAAAAAAGCATTTGAAATGCAAAATACCTATTTACAAAATGCTTTTTAAAATGCTAAATGGTTTCTCAGGCGAAATGAAAAATTTGAAACAAACAGTTTTGTATTAAAATGATTATTGAACTAAGCAATTTTGTAATTTAATAATGAAAAATAAAGTAGAACAGCTTGTGGAATAATTTTCTTAAGTTCAGACTTATTTTAATTCTCCAAACAAATAATAGTTACTTACATATTAGTGTGCTTCTTATTTGGTCAAAAATTTATATAATTTTTTTATTGAAATTTCTATGCGTTCACCCCTTTATTCGATTCTAAGACACAAAAAATTATTTATATATATTTATTTTATTTTTTCATGTTATGTTTAGGGGTCGCTACCAGTAATCAAAATTCAGCAATTTATGAAAAAATATAATTGCTTATATTGACTGAAAACTTACAAATTAATTTATAAAATGAAAAATATTGCTAAAATTATTTTTGAGTAGATAAAAGTGTAATTATTATTCTTTTAAAAAATCGTATAGCGCCGATTAATGAATCAGTAGCACTCCAAGTACTTATGCTAATATTTCAGTGTTATGTTGCTCTATGAAACAATTCTTTTTTAGTCCTTGAGAAAAAGTTGTCATGCTTTGACCACTGTGGACATTTGGTGACAATGTAGAATTTTTGGTATCAGGGTACTTGTTATGTTGTTTAAAGATTAGAAGAAGATATTGTTCTTTAGTGATGATTAACTTATTGTATTCCTCAAATTATACCACTCCTTGTTCTACTATATCATTCACGGCTCGCAATGTATGTATATTTTTACCAGCACTGTAGTCTTCATCTTATTTGTCAGATACGATTCCATTTCTGGAAAAATTTCTTCGTCAAAAAATGCAAGTGCGATAAGGTGCCACAAATGATCAAGGATATTTTTCAAATCCTTTGTTTCCATAATTCTTGAGTTTTACAAATTATTTCTTTTTAAAATGGGTTATCGGTACCTACACAGATTCATGTTTTGTATTTTTTTCTATTAGATCTCTATCTCAATGAACAGTGAGAGGTATATTTTAATAGAATTCGTTTTTCAATGACTTTACTACATTTCTTCACTGCTTCGCGAGTTGACGACGAATGGTTGAAAAAATATTTTAAATTGATAAGGATCAGATCCTACACTTTTCAATGCTGACATCAAAACAATAGGTCCTCACAATAATTTAAACACATTTTGGGGTCAAAATTAAATATTTTAACTTGTTGCATAGACGATAGCTATAGGTACAAAATTTCATATATTTTTCAAAATTTTGAAGCTCGTCAGCGACCCACAAAAAATATTTTAAAAGATAATAAAAAAATACGGGTATACTTTTTTGGTAATAGATGCGAATAGGGGGGGGGGGGAGGTGACGCAGTTATTTTTTAAAAGTCGAAAAATAAGAAGCACTCTATTACTGACACAGTGTAAAAAATCTTGAAATCTCTCTGGCTCATGGATATTGCAATAAGGAAAATAATTTAATTAAAAAAGAATTGTGTAGTATCGGCTAAGTGTTGGTAAGAGTGAATAATAAGAATGACCAGTTACTTATTATACATTTTCCTCGACACAAGCGTCATGTATGGGATCAATTTTACAATTTCTTCTTTCACCAATTAACCATATAAGTAAAATAAAACACGTGAATTTAATTAGTTCAAAAGGAGATTATAAGATTAATGTGGTCACAAGATAAAATGAATCTATGAAAAAATTAGGTTTGGTACCAAAGAGGAGTAATGTTGCAAAAATGCATTTGAAATGCAAAATGCATTGAGAAAAGCATTTGAAATGGAAATGGGTGAAATAAAAAAGCATTTAAAATGCAAAATGGAAAATACCTATTTTGCATTTCCATTTGAAATGGATTTATTTGAAATAAATCACATCTCTGGTACGAAGGAACATTTTGTATGGTGTAGTGGACTTTTTGCATGCTAATAACATCAACTAGAGGCCTCGCAGGATATATGTTCCCATACATGGATTTACTCAGAATTCAGAGTAGAACATTTTATGTGATTTTTGTGTGTGTGTCCGTCCCCCCTTATAACTTTTGATCCGCTCAATTTACAGAGCCCAAATTTACAGAATATATAAGCAGTTATAGGCCTACAAAACTTTTATACTCAGAATTGTGAATTTATGTTTCAGTCAGGGGTTGTCAACTTTTGAAATTTTAGTTTATATTTCCATATATCTCAGAAACCATAAAAGGTAGAACGCTGAAAATTGGTATAAACATAGAAAAACACAAAATCTTAAATAATTATTTTTTTAATTCCAGGGTTTCCAAAACATTATTTTATTAAGAAAAATACTTTTTTATGATAAAATTATGAGTTTAACTGCCTATATTTCCAATTTTTTTAAAAATATCGAAAAAGCCGAAACACCCCAACTAGAAAATTTAATTTTCTATAAAAAAATATTTAAATTGTATTAGCACATCTCAATTTTTTTTTCACAATTTTTTATAAAAATTGAATTTAATAACGACATTGCTTAGTACAATTAGTATGACAGTCGCCTACACACAATATCTAAGAAGACTTAATAGTTTGATACTAATCTCCAAACATACATACATACCATTTTTTGTCGGCCTTCGTGGCTCAGTTGGTTGGGTATCTGACTACTGATCCAAAGGTCCCGGGTTCGATTCCCGGTGGAGACACAGTTTTTAATTGTGTTTTTTAAGACGATTAATATCATGCTGTTTTCATATTCTGGGTAGGATCAAAGGACTGACATCCATACTATCATATCTTGACATACATACCTAGGTACATGTGTTGTATAGAAAACCAAATATCTTAAAATATTAAATAATTTGTATTTATGGGTTTATAGTTTGGTACTTATTCTTCAACTATACATACGTACTATCGCTATCGACAGTTGGATCTCATGTGTTACATGCAACTAGTTATATTAACATGTTATAAACCTAACATAGTTAACAGTTATAGTATTGTATGTTTGGATGTGACGGGAAGGAAAGGGAAGAAAAAAGGATGGAAGAAGGATTAATGGTGTTACTATAATGATATAAAATAAAAACAAAAATTAAAAATAGGTATCTGCACAAATTAAAAATACAAAAATGACACAATTTGACGCCGCTACGCATCTAAATTGAGTTTGGTAAAAGTTATTACTATGTGGCACTGAATATATCAGAATGTGGGATACTGACTTATGATATTAAATTTAACGTCTCACAGATCTAGACTGAATACAAAAATATGTATTCATCGAGAATCGAACCCGGGACCATTGGATTAGCGGTCAAATACCTAACCAACTGAGCCACTAAGGCCGACGAAGTTTGTTTTGTATAAAATACACATACAGATGAATAAATAAATAAATTTTGTAAAACATATAAACAACGCTGAGCCTTCAAAATCAGCGCTCCGTTCCCCTACATACTCGTATCGATTCATTGTTTCGAATCTGTTCATGGGTGGAGTCGCGCATTGGACTAGTCTAGATAAACGTCAGGGTTGTCACAATACAACATTACGGGGTACCTATTTTTAATTGTATACGTAGCGAAGATAATGTGTACCTAAAATTAATTTTAATTATTTTCAGCTAAACTTTACAAAAAAATTCAATCAGAAATTAAAATATTTTTAAATGATTTTTTTAAATATTATTTTATAAATATGAATAACAAATACCTAATATGGCTAATTTCAAAAGTGATTTTCTGTAAAATGATTGACACAATTTACGATAGAAAATATAATTCTTATTTATTGTTATTTCATAAAACCTACATTATTATATACGTTAGGGATATTGTCAGATGGTGCAGGAGCCAAAGACGATTCTGGCGGGACCACGTGGCGAGAACGGGAGACAACAGGGTTCCCAAATAAACTTTGGCAATCGACCACGAGGTAGACCACCCAAGAGATAGCTGGAGCTTGGCGTCACAAACTAGAGTCTACACTATGAGTCTACCCGTTTGCATTCTGTTTCCGGTTGGCTCTCTGATTGGTTGAGATCTCGTAGTATTAAGTCAAATGAGCTGTGAAATTTTATATTAAATGCGAAAAATTAAAAGAATATTATATATTTAATTTATAATAATTTATAATTCAATTTATAAAGCAACTCTATTCGCTATTATTATTATACACAAACTTAAACCTAACCTAAGAATGCAGAAAAGAAACTCTTGGGCTAGACGCTACTGCGTCACAAGAGGCCTTGAGGGACGAGCAAAGTTCATGAAAAAAAAAACAGGTGTCAAACTATAAAAAGAAGAAGAACAAGATTATATAAACAACAATTATTATACCAGGTGTGCTGTGAGTCACCGGCTCAGAATAGTACTTCCACTCTTTTATATTATTGTTTTCGAGTGTCCCGTAAGAACCGGGTAATCTAAAATATAGCAGGCAACAATAACATCTCACATTGTTCAACAATAAGGTTCACCACACATTCTATTGAATGTAGTGTGTGGGCATACACGCATGTATTGTGCTTCCTTTTGTATCATATGTAGGCATTAAGTTGTGGCAGACCACTTCGAGAAAGTTTCTCTGTACCTACGCGTAATATTGTATTATCGATTGTAAATTAACATGTACTGTGTGTAATCTTTAATTTATTTTTGATCAATATATTCGTTGTAAGTTGAAACCATTCTTTTGTACTAGCGTCTACACACTGCTTTTCCCCGATTTCCGGTTGGCTCTCTGATTGGTTGAGATCTCGTAGTATTAAGTCAAATGAGCTGTGAAATTTTATATTAAATGCGAAAATTCAAAAGAATATATATATATTTAACTTATAATAATTCATAATTCAATTTATAAAGCAACTATTATTATTATACACAAACTTAAACCTAACCTAAGAATACAGAAAATAAGAGCTGGGGCTAGACGCTACTTTCTTTTGTCCCCGAGCTCAGAAAACTTGATTTTTTTTTTATTTTTAAATTGGTAAAAAGGCACTTCACTTGACAAAATGGCATTGAAGAATTATCAAGTTATCATAATTAAATATTTAAATCAAAAATAATTTAACAAACTCATTTCATGAATATGCTGAATATTTCCCATTCAAAATTTTAATAGTGTAGTGACTTGTTAATGAGGAGTTGGTCATAACCCACTCGTTTTAAAATTCTCTTAAAAAAATCGTTTGGCACAACCATGTTTCAGGTTGACATAAACAGGTTTTTTGCAGTTATTTCAATAATAAATACTATAATAATATATATGTATACGTTGGATATAATATGTAATTAATGTGCGCATGTCCTTTCCACTTGACATATACCTTTTTACCGATAAATAATGTATGGGTGTAAAATATGGACACGGAAGGAAAACTAGACCCGACAACAACATCTTGAAGTTGGGTTACAAAATAATCTATAATATAATATTATGGATCAGCTGTTCCCAAATACTTTTACTACTAAAACTGGTAACCAGGGTTTGTTTCCCGGGAATATCCGGGAGGATAATCAATACCGATACCGGAAAAAAATTGTGCGGAAATCCCGAAATTCGGGAAACGAAACAAGATCAAAAATATCCGGGAAAATAATTAAACCCGGTACCGGAAAATTGTAGTCAAAAATTTATTAGTTTAAAATTTCAGTAGGTAATAATTATGCTAGATGTCGTACCTAGTTAATAAATTTTGTATGAATCGAAGTGAGTCATTTTTCAGGGGGGATTTTTGACGTTTAGGTTCCAGACCACAATATTCGTATTAGTTTTTCTATAGAGAGTATAACGACTAATGTGAATTGATTTCGGATTTATTTGTGTTAAATCTATGACATACTACCATGCTGTTTTCATATTCTGGGTAGGAAAAAAAGACTGACCTCCATACTATCCTATCTTGACACGCATACCTACATGTTTTATATAGAAATCAAAATATCTAAAAATGTTTATAATACGTATTCTTCAATAATTATACATACTATCGCCATCGGCAGTTCGATCTCATGTGTTACATGCAAATAGTTTTAAAGTAATAATGCATTTTTCGTAGATTCTCTATATTTGTTTTTATTCCCGGGATCATGAATAACCCATGAACTGAGAAACCCTTGAAGTGACCTAACCTAACCTAGAAAATGCTTGTAGTTTTAAGCATAAAACACATTCAATAAAATGAAACTATTTATTAATCAAACATAACAAACATTATATTTATTTTATTTTTATTTACTTCTATCCAAAAACATACAGTATATATAAGATACAAAATAATTAAAGGTAATATAAGCTTATTCATACATAGTAGACATACAAAGTAAATATAAGTTATTTCATTTCAATAAATATAATTTCATTATTTCACTGGTGCTTACATAGTTAAAGCTATCCTTTTTGTTTGTATCTTTGTTACTAGCCCCCTCACTAGGCATAGCCTGTGCTAAGGTGAGCTAGTTTTATATTATTGTCTATTGCGTTGTTTATTTATAGATACGTTTACATATAGTATAAGTAAATGTACATACATACGCTACGCATTCAAGCGTATTATGCATCCTTCTTTCTCTCTTTCCAAACACAATATTTCATTATGAGTCATTAACACACAGCAAAAATTGTAAAAATAAAATAATTGTTGAAAAAATTGATTGATTTAGAGACAAAAAAAAACAACAAAAGTACTTATTTTTCACTTTTTTCAATTGTCTATTCTGTTGTTTGTAATAGTGCATTTACATTTTATTAGGTAGAATTATTTCCTTCAGGATTTTTTCATCTATTTTATAAACCCATCTTAGTGATAGTTTTTTAATGTAAAATGATGTTATCATATTTTTAATTGAATAACGAGTGGGTTGTAACCAACACTAAACTCTCCATTACAGTGTATATTGTTTATACTTGAAAGGTTGACAACCTCTGAATACCTACCTACCTACATTTAAAGGAATAATTGAAAATTAAATTTTCTTCAAAACTATAGTTGCATGCAACACATGAGATCCAACTGCCGATGGCGATAGAATCTATTGTTGAAGAATACGTACCAAACCCTTAAATCCAAATCATTCAATATTTTAAGATATTTCACTGTCTAAAACATGTAAGTCAGGATAGGATTGTGTGGAGATTTGTCCTTTTTTCCTACCCTGAATATGTAAACAGCTTGATGGTATGTATGGAGATTCATCATCATTTGTCCATTCGTCCTTTTCCTCATGACTAAGGATAGCGGCTGTGGTCCGTCGCCACACGTATGTCCCGCCTCCATGCCAATCTGTTTTGGGCTGAACGCAGAGCACCAGTCACCGAAGACCCCATTGTGGACTTAACCAAATCGCTCCATCTGGTCGGTGAGCGACCACGAGATCTCCGTCCCTCCACGCTGCCCATCACAACAAGCTTCTTGAGGCAGTCTGGTTCCCTTCTGGTAATGTGTCCAAAGAATTGAAGGATACGTCTGTAACATATCGTCGATTGACGATCCTTGATCTTTAGCTCGTCTAGAATTGACACATTGGTTCTTCTGGCTGTCCATGGGATGCGCAACATACGCCTCCAGCACCACATTTCGAAAGCATCGATTCTCTTTCGCTCAGACTCCCTAAATGTCCATGTTTCCACACCATACAGGAACATCGGGAATATCAGAGCCCTGATGAGTCTTTAGCGGTATGTAGCTCACCAGATTGCCAGAGTGGTCACTTGGTTGGAAGTGTTTGCACACCAGCTGAAGCTGATATGCAAACCTATATATGAGGTGGTAAGGTCGGTCTGTTGGACGTGTAGGTATAAACTGTCTGTCCGCCTTTGGCTACATACAACTAAACGATATCTCACCTGCCTGGTTCGAACCTGGATACCGTCTGTTCGGAGAGTCCCGACAGCTGGGCTACAGATTGATCGACCAAGCAACTGCGATACCGTATACAAAAGATTACTAAATATTTGAATGCAACTCAGGTAGAAATAGATGACAGATTAACAACAGGATACAACAGGAAATTTAACTTGCTCTTTTATTGGTTACAGTTATACAATGATGATTATTTGATCGATAATTATTGATATATAGGTATAGACAATATTTAATACAATATAAATTTAGAACGCGGACTGTTTGAACTTCGGCGAGCGATCGGGCAGCGTGCGCCGAGGTCTGGATGATAAGCGAATGGCTATGGGAGCTCTGTGAGAGAATCGTAAGTGCAGCTCAGCACCTTCTATTCCACGAGAAGCTACCTAGGCTAAAATAAATACCAATGCGCATGCGCGCAAAATGATACTAACACCGACACAGGTCACAGACAGACAGAGACAGACATACTAGAGTCTATCCGTAGGTATTATATACTCTTTGCTAGAGTCTACAAATGAGCTGTGAATTTTTAAATTAAATTCGAAAAATTAAAAGAATATATAAATTTAATTTATAATTCAATTTATAAAGCAACTCGCTCACGCGAGTCGCTATTATTATTATAGACAAACTTAAACCTAACCTAAGAATGCAGAAAAGAAGAGCCGGTACTAGAAGCTACTCACAGACATAGGTTGACAGTTGACAATGCAGCGGGAATAGTTTGGCGCGCATGCGCATTGGTATTTATTTTAGCCTAGCTAGCTTCTCGTTCTATTCCTTATGAAGGTGCTGAGCTGCACTTACGGCGCAGGGCAAGATGGCGTCTGCAGGCGTAGCGCAATTGGTAATCGCGCCACAAGTCTAACCTTCGTGTTTTTCGTGATGGTCCTGTCCTTCCATACTCTTGTGAGCTTTCCCAGTGCTCCCTTTGCCATGACGATGCGTCTTTTCACTTCCGCTTCGCAACCTTTATGGAGATTAATATAAAACAATTTCACTAACTTAATTTTTTACAATAATTGTTCAAAGAGTTTTAGATGTACTGCTACAATGAACTTATTTTTCATAGAAAATTAAATGATCTAATTGGGTTATTTCGGTGTTTTTCCATAGATATTTAAAAAAAATGGAAATATAAACAATTAAACACATAAATTTGTCATTATTTTTTTTTTTATTAAAAAAAAAGGTTGACAAACCCTGGAACTTTTTCATAAAAGCTAGTTTGAGATTTTGCATTTGTCTATATTGATACAAATTTTCAGCATTCTAGCTTTTATGGTTTCATATATAGAAAAATAAGACACCAAAAAAATTAAAATATCATTATAATGCTCAAAGCATGCATTCCCTACATGATACCTGTTGAAAAAATATTATACTAGTTGCAAATTGTATGAAGCGATGTCGTCACTAATATTAATTTGTACAAACTTTGTTAAAAAAAGTAAGAGATATATTACTATTATGTAAACATTTTTTATAGAAAATTAAATTCTCTAGTTTACATGTTTCAGTATTTTTGGATATTTTTAAAATAAATGGAAATAAAAGCAGTTAAAGACAATTTTTTTTTTGCTTCTTAATAAAAACATTTTGAGAAACCCTGGAACTGTTTTTCAAAATCGATTTCGAGATACTATATTTGACTATATTTGTACAAAATTTCAGCGTTCTGGCTTTTATAGTTTTTGAGATATGTGGACAAATGCTATAGAAATTAAAATGTTGATAACCCCTGACTGGAACAAAAATTCTAAATACTGAGTATGTGCGATATCGGCAAAGAACAGATTGGACTAGACGGAAAATGAAAAGGAGTGGACTTACTGTGCCAGCTGGTTTCTTCTTTTCCTCTGTCGCGTTTGTCCTTCCTTCTCGTCACTGATTCAATAAAACTATGTTCACAATTTTGTCTGTAATATACGTGCGAAAGCCGCGAACGTAATTTAATGTTTTTATATCTATGGCGCACGGCGCTTGTGTAACACGAGATGGTGCAAAGACGCGTATTCTCGAGAGACTGGAGAACGTGGTTGGCCCGCGCGCGAACAGAGGCGAGATTGTTGTTGCCACGTTCAGGTATGGATGTAGGTATGGTGATTTTAGGTATGTCAGGAAGATGAGGATAGGTACAAAAAGGAAGTATCTGTCATCTGCGCCAACATACCGCCCACCTAATTTGGTCTGCAAATTAAAAGTGAAAAAGAAAAGAAAAGCAAACACAATATTTTATCCCATATTCATGTTCACGTAAGTTGTCTGTATACATAATATGAGTATATTTATATATAAGTACACAAAACAAATTTTTATTCAATAATACAAATTACATATGAAGACGCAACTAGGTCTTAAAACACAAATAAAGTGAAGACGCAACATGGTAAAAAAAAAAATAATAAAGCGAAGACGCAACATGGTCTTACAAAGAAAAATAAAAATAAAATTAAATAAAGCGAAGGCGCAACATGGTAAACAAAGAAAATAAAGACGCTAACTGGTCGTATAAAATTAAAAAAAAAATAAATAAATAAAAATACATTATGTTTACCTATTCGATCGGTAATGGACATAATTTTAATGCAGGACGAACAAAAGTACCGCTTTGGGTTTTAACAGTAGCAACCCTAACGACGTTATCCTTTCCAGGATGGACATGTGTTATTCTTCCTAAAACCCATTTTAAAGGAGGAAGACGTTCATCCTTTATAAGTACTAACTGTCCTACTTTAAGGTTTGGAGTAGACCTTGACCATTTTGATCTCTGTTGTAAGGTATTGAGGTATTCGTTGTGCCAGCGTTTCCAGAAGTGTTGAGACATCTTCTGGAGATGTTGCCAACGACTAAGCCTATTTGAAGGAGATTCAGACCAATCATAATCTGGGACAGACATTAAATTCCCACCAATCAGGAAGTGACCTGGGGTAAGTGCATCGACCTCCTCAGGGTCAGTACTTATTTGACATAAAGGTCTGGAATTAAGAATAGCTTCGATTCTAGTCAACAGCGTAGCGAATTCCTCGTAAGTTAATTGAATTTCACCCATGACCCGTTTTAAATGATATTTTACAGATTTTATTCCTGCTTCGAAAATACCTCCAAAATGTGGTGATGATGGAGGAGAAAAAGACCAAATGATACCCCGTTCTGAAATTTTATCATAAATTTTCTCACGCTGTGGTGAGGTTGTGAAAAACTTATGTACATCCTTCAAGTGACGATTCGCACCAACGAAATTCGTACCATTGTCACTAATAATTTCCGAACACAAACCACGGCGGTCTGTGAATCTATTGAGTGCCGCTAAAAATGCTTCAGACGATAAGTCAGATACTACTTCTAAATGTAATGCCTTGGTGGATAAACAAACAAATAAACATAAATACGCTTTTGAAGATTTCGCTCCGCGTCGCTTATGGTCTTTCAAAAGGAAAGGACCCCCAAAATCGACACCTACTTTTGCAAAAGGACGACTTTGCTGGACACGACTGGGTGGTAGGTCACCCATGAGTGGGGGAAACGCAGTCGCTTTTAATTTATGGCATATAATACATTTAGAAAGTTGAGAACGAATTTTGTTTCGTGCTCCCAAGATCCAATATTTTCGCGATATCATGGATTGAAGACTTCGCGGTCCGGCGTGAAGATATATTTTATGATAGTAATCTATTATGAGATATGCTAAATGACATGTTTTCGGAAGTAAAATAGGAAATTTACTATCATATGGTAATTTTGAATATTGTAATCTTCCGCCCACCCTGAGGATTCCGCATGAATCCAAAAATGGCTTTAAAATTTGAATATGACGTGAGCATGGGATTCCGTTTTTTAATTTATTTATTTCATCAAGAAAATATGTATCTTGCTCAATACAGATAATTTTTGTAAGTGCAGCATTTAATTCGAATGTAGTAAGAGATAATTGATTTTGCTTAATTATATTGATTTTTCTACATCGATTAACGAATCGTAATATCCAAGCAATAACGCGTTGTAATTTATTTAAAGACGAATATTTGCATAAAATAGAATTCGGTACTAATTGAGATATCAAAGTTTTCGTATTTACTGATTTAATATCAGGTATATTTTCAAGTTCGATATTGACTGAACACGGCCAGTCATTCTTGTGCTTATGAAGCCAAGAAGGTCCTGAAAACCACAAGGAGTGTGAAACAATGTCTTTTGGAAGAAGGCCTCTAGATCCGCAATCGGCGCAATTTTCTTCCGAGATAACATGTTTCCAAATAGCAGTGGGTACATTGTCCAGAATTTGGACAACCCTGTTTGCGACAAATGTTTTTAATGAATATGGCGGAGTTTTAATCCACGCTAGCACAATAGTCGAATCCGTAAAAAGAAAAACGTTTTCTATCTGTTGAGAAAATTTAACGGATGACATAATGTATTTAATAAGTTTGGTTAGAAGGACAGCACCGCACAATTCTAATCGTGGAATAGACAGTGTTTTTAAGGGGGCTACCTTCGATTTTCCCATCATAAGATGAGTAGTATTTGTATTTAAATTTACTAAGTAAGCGACGGCCGCGTAACCTAGTTGTGACGCGTCGCAAAATCCTACGAGGATCAAGCGACTGGTGCTTAATGTATTATAATATCTAGGTATTTTTAAGGTACGAAGAAGTGACAGTTGGCCAACAAATGTATCCCACCTATTCTGAATATCGGATGGAACAGGATCGTCCCAATCGGCCCTCAGTTTCCACAACTCTTGCATCAAGCACTTTGCGAAAAAGAGTACAGGGGTAATCCAGCCCAATGGATCAAACAGTCGAGCCACAATTGACAAAATATTTCTTTTTGTACAGCTCTCAGTAGGTATAATTTTTATATCATAGGTAAAGTTATCAGTTTGGGGGAGCCACTGAATGCCTAATAACTTAACAATTTTGTCGGTTTCAGTATTATCAAACGATCTTGATTCAGAAGTTCCGATAAAATCTTGCTTCAATAGTGAAGGCGAATTTGACTGCCATTTACTTAGCTCTAATTGTCCAAGTTTTAACAGTGCAGTTATATCAATTTTAAGTTGACAGGCTGACTCGAGGGTTTCAGCGCCTGTGGCTAAGTCGTCGACGTAAAAGTCTTCCACAAGTGCCCGTGCAGCCTCCGGATATTTTGAATTTTCATCCATGGCCAGTTGTCGTAAAGTTCGGATTGCTAAGAAAGGGGAACTCGACAATCCATATGTGATGGTTTGTAACTCGAAATCAATGAGTGGGCTATCAGGAGATTGTCTCCAAAGAATATGTTGAAATTTACGGTCGGATGGTAATATTAATATTTGTCGATACATTTTACAAATATCTGCAGTGAAAACATATTTATGAAATCGAAAATTTAACATCATGCACGGAATTTCTGTTTGCAGTTTTGGACCACTAAGAAGCAAGTCATTCAGACAAATATTATCAGGTTCGGTTTTACTTGATCCATCGAAAACTACCCTGACCTTCGTCGTATCGCTAGAAGGATTAAAAACGCAGTGATGGGGCAAGAAAAAAGATTCAGAATTAATAGGAACGCGTTTCATGTGTCCTAAACTTTCATATTCCTGTATAAATTTTCCGTAGGTATTTGCTAAATCTTGATTTTTTTGAAAACGAAATTGTAATTTCCTTAATCGCGTGTCTGCGAGTTGAAAGGAATTGTTGATAGGTATATTTTCTGTTTTCAATAACATCGGTACTACATATCGCCCGTCATTCTCGCGATAATGTTTTGACGCAAAAATGTTTTCAGCTAAATTATCATCCGTATTTAAATTCGAATACGAAGGTGTTTCTTCGACTTCCCAAAATTGTTTTATCATGTCACATAAAGAGGTATTTGTTTCAATTAAAAATGAAGAAGAAATTTCATGTTGTTTCATTTCAATTCGTCCCGTTATTATGTAACCAAATATACTATTGATTGCACCAGGGGTGCCACGAATAATTTCGTGATTATTACTATTTATTATATCTAGGTACATATCAGCGCCTAATAACATATCGATTGGATCTGGTTTGTGATAAAACTCATCGGCTAAATATAAATTTTGAAATTGTGATATTATTTTCGAAGAAAGGTTACATGCAGGAAGATGTGACGTAATTTCTTTTATCACAATAGCGGTGCATTTGAGCATTGGTCCTGTTTTATTTTTCGGTTTAATAAAACAGGTTGTTATACCTAAACAATTATTTATTATTGAATTTCCTAAACCGTTTAGAGGTATGTTGCATTTGTTAATTTTTAATTTTAAACGTCGTACACATTCCAATGTAATCACAGAAACTTGGGAACCGCTATCGATAACAACGCGTATACATTCAAAAATATTATTATTATTTTTTATTTGGATCTGCGCCGTCCCTAATAAAACTGAATTGGCTCGACACGAGTACATATTACGGTCGGCGGCTCTAGCGTTCAGGGCCGTAGCCGGCGCACTGACGCCCGCGCCGGTGCCTTGATGCGTCGAATCATTAGAGGGCGTAAATTCAAAATGTAATAAAGTATGATGGCGTTTACTACATGTTCGACATGTATATTTTGAATTGCAGTTTTTATAAGCATGTTGTTTGAAACAATTAGTACAACGATTAAGACTCTGTATTTTTTCTTTGCGTTGATACGGAGACATTTCCATAAATTGAGCACACTTATATAGAAAATGTGCTCCACTACACAAAGGGCATTTTGAAAAATGGGGATTGTTTGATGATAATAATGTTTTAATATGACCTTTTTTCTCTTTACTAACATTTGGCGTTACAATTTCTAGAGTGCGACAATGATTTCTAAGAAAAGAATAGACAGTTTCTGAACTAGGAATTTCTTCAATTTTGAGCTTCGACTCAATAGTGCGACGAGTGGTTACGTCTAAATTCTTTATCACCATGTGCGCGATAAACTTATCAAATAAATTTTCAATTTTCATACTTTCCAGAGCTTGAATATTCTCTTGAAAAGTATTTAAAATTTTAGAAATTCCGGAAGCGGATTCAGATTGCAGAGTGCGAATATTCAGAATCTCGTCGACATAATGAGCAAATAATATTCGCGAATTTTGATACTGATTTACTAATATGTCCCACGCGATGTGATAATTTTCATCTATTAAAGGCAAAGATTTAATAATACCTAGCGCCGGCCCAGATACAACAGACAATAGGTAATGAAATTTTTCGATATTTGAGTATGTAGGTACATCGTGGATAACACTTTTAAACATAGAATAGAAATATGACCAAGACTTAATATCGATACCGTTAAATGTAGGTAGATTAATAATCGGCGGTCTTATATTATGTATATTTGTAACTTTGGATGTTTCACATATATCTGACTGAAAGGATTTTTGTTTACATAGGATTTCAAAATATAATTGATCAGTTTGCGTGGATATGGCATTTAACTGACTAATTTCATTATGTTTATTTTCTAAAGATAAAAGAATCTCATGCATGTCTTCTTGCAATGATTCGAATTCATTATACCAATCTAACAATTTGGTACAACGCGATAAAAATATATCTTTTTTAGAGTTATCTTTTAATAAATCATATGTTATTTGTAATCGCGATATAATTCGATCGCGTTTAGCTTGTAACGACAATAACTTTTTGTCGGACATTTTATATTTAAATTTACAAAATTACAATATATTGTAGGTATACAGAAAAATATGTTTAGATATAATCTACGTATAATATATACGTAGAAACGCATAAAAGATGATTATTTTTATATAAATAATCTATTTTAAGACAACTATTGTGAACATAAATATAAATGAAAATAATTGTGTGAAATCACGAACTAATTACTTCAATTTATACAGTCAGTAATTGCGAATTACTGATCCGCTCGAAAGGACCAAAATATTTTATGTGCGATATCGGCAAAGAACAGATTGGACTAGACGGAAAATGAAAAGGAGTGGACTTACTGTGCCAGCTGGTTTCTTCTTTTCCTCTGTCGCGTTTGTCCTTCCTTCTCGTCACTGATTCAATAAAACTATGTTCACAATTTTGTCTGTAATATACGTGCGAAAGCCGCGAACGTAATTTAATGTTTTTATATCTATGGCGCACGGCGCTTGTGTAACACGAGATGGTGCAAAGACGCGTATTCTCGAGAGACTGGAGAACGTGGTTGGCCCGCGCGCGAACAGAGGCGAGATTGTTGTTGCCACGTTCAGGTATGGATGTAGGTATGGTGATTTTAGGTATGTCAGGAAGATGAGGATAGGTACAAAAAGGAAGTATCTGTCATCTGCGCCAACAGAGTATAAAAGTTTTGTGTACCTAAAATTTTCTATATATTCTGAAATTTTAGGCTTTGTGAATCCAGATGATCAAAAGTTATAAGGGAGGGACACACACACACACACACAAAACTCACATAAAATATTCTACTCAGAATTCTGAGTGAATCCATGTATGGGAACATAATATATGCTTCGTAGCAACTAAGTTGGTGTTTTTAGCATGCAAAAAGTCTACTACGCCATACAAAATGTTCCTTCATACACGCGTCATGGATTTAAACTGCCTCTTCCTTCAATAGAATTTCATTCTCTTGAACGAATCGACAGTTAGAATAAAATATATATAAATATTGTGAATTCATTACTCTCCACTATTTTATAGTAGTGGAGAGTAAAATGTTTGTTTTTTTTCTTTGTTTAAAGGAAGCAAACAATTATTAAAATTAATTTTTCATTAAATCAATACTATCCATTAGTGAATGAAATGTTTATGGGCAACTCATTTCTAAAATTTTGTACTTGAAATTTCTCTTTGTGTGAAGTCTTACTTACAGTTAAATTATTTTATTAAAAACTGTTTTTTAAACAAATGTAAAAATAAACAGAGGATACTGATTAACAATAAGTAAAAAATGAAACTTAAATTATTATGGCGTATTTGATATTTAAATTTGATTTTTTATTAATAATAATCAACTACCCTGAAGTGTTGTTTGTTCAAATTACTGACAATATAATCAGGACTTATTGATATTTATTTGTGACTTCATAATGAAAGCGTTTGTTGCAAAAGTGTTCAAAGCAGATACAATATTCGAAGCGCTGTCCCCTATTCTGTATGTCAGTCGATACGGTCCCGTGTGTCCATTTAGTTTCGTATTACAAAGTTCAAAGAAATACAAAACGACTCTGCACGTTCCCAGCATGATGTATATGGTCTTCATTGGAACATATTACATAGGCTGCGTGTTTTACATCACAATCAATGGATACACATTCGATAGAGACAAACTTATGATCGAAACATTCGCCGAAAACCTCCAAATATATCCTGCGTTGGCTGCTGTCTTGATGATTTACTTCAACAACTTCAAAAACATGAAATATCTGTCCAAGATCCTGGACGATATCGTCGATTTAGAAAAAAGCTTCCGCGATATGTCCCACAATCCTGACTACACCAAACAGAAATTGAAATTTTCGATTGTGGTTATGATTCAACAGGTTCTATCGCTGCTCTACATTTCCATTTCTGAATTCTTGAGTCTCGGAGACAAGTCGTACTCGTTCAAAGTGATTGTCCTGAAGTCGTATACACTCTATTTTCCAATGTACATTTCAACGTTGATGCAGTTTATCTATTCGACATTTGTGTATATAATATTGAAAAAATTGACAGAGTTAAATAGCGAAATATTGAAAATCAACGACATCAAAGAGACAGTGTATAATTTTAAAAGTTTTATTTACGATAATAAAAATATCTATGATTGTGGCAAAATGAACTCGAGAAAGTATATTGTGTTGAGAAAAATAGATTTGATTTGGAGAGGATACATTCATATATCAAATGCCTGTAATGCAATCAATAATTACTTTTCTCTGTCGTTGTTGGCAGTACTTTCTGTGGCATTTTTAAATTTCCTCTTTAATATATATTTAATAATGGTAACATTGCTTAGAGACAACATACACTTGAGTGTTATATACTTGCCAATACTTCAATTGTTCTATAACTTTGTAAATACAACAACAATGATACATTTATGCAACGCCTGCGATAGAAGGGTAAGTAAATCATTGAATATATTTGTAATTACGGTAAAACTATTTAGTGCAATATTTTCTCTTATAGAGAATGTTCTTTTTTTAATGGAGGTTACAAACGTGTCCAAGGAATAAACTTTATAGAATTGCAATACACTTTTTATTGTTAATATGGAATAGAAATTTACAATCATATACAACACAATTTTCAGTCAACAATTCAATGTATGTTAATCAGAGGGTAATTATTTACAAGTGGTATAAGTCTTCAATTTTGCTGATTTTTTTTCTATAGATAGATAAAAATATACAGATTACGGGAAAAATAGTAATTTTCCCGGGAAACGTCTAGAAAAATTAAAAAAAATAAAATTGCAATGTATGAAACCTTGTACGATTTAACGACACCTATCGCCGAGATTGCACGTGACTATTTTCTCATTTGAAGTCAAATAACCAACAATACTTTTATTAAATCACAATGTACACATTATTAACACGCAAATTATCTATAAACATTCGATTTTCACGATAAAAAACCAGAAAAATCATTACTTATTTCTTATTTTTAACGTTTATTAAATACGATTAAATACGCGAGCTAATACGACAACTGCGACATAAAACTGAAAACTAAACCATAGATAAATGCATACTACAAAATATATGACAGACAATATTTGCGAAAAAATATCACATAAAAAATATTAAAACTGGTAGGTACCATACAACTACCTAAATTTGTTATTAAATATAATTTATTTGTAAATTATAAACAAATGCGAATGAATCATCAAAATTATAATAATAGATTGGTTAATACAAACCTAACCAACCTATTTTAAGCAAACTTTTGGTAAAAATTGGTTAGATTAGGTTTGTATGTATTTATTATTGCGACTCGCGTGAGCGAGTTGCATTACATACTGTCACTCAATGTATAATGCAACTCGTTCACGCGAGTCGCAATAAAAACTAAATACAAACCTAACCAACCTATTCTAAGCAAACTTTTGGTAAAAATTGGTTAGGTTAGGTTCAGTGTTAAAAAAATTCAAGACCTGAAATGTAAGTAGCATTTATATATTTTATAACCTTGTTTTTTTGTAAACTTTATTAATTTTCGATATTTCATAGAATTTTCATTTAGTTCAGATTTTCGCGGCGTCTTTCTATACTAACAATTAGTTTGAATATTCGCCCATAGATGTCAGAAAAGCAACTATTTGCTTGGGAAACTTCATATATTTTTTGTAATGTAATTTTTTTTTTTTTTTTAATTTTTCTAGGCGTTTCCCGGGAAAATTATTATTTTTCCCGTAATCTGTATATTTTTATCTATCTATAGAAAAAAATTCAGAAAAATTGAAGACTTATACCACTTGTAAATAATTACCAATTTTATTACATGCCAAATGAATAAACAATAGTAAGAATCACTAATAAAATGAAAATCATCATCCTCAGAGACATCTATGAATCAACTCTTAAGTTTTATTTAACAACCTTGTTGTATTTATAATCTAACCTTCGACTAAAAGTTTCCTATAAAATTATATAGATGTCTCTTATTCTCAACAATATTATTTTTATACAATAGGCGTGATGACAGTAAGAAAAAATCATTGAAATTATGATTTTATAAAATAAAATATGTTATAAAGATTTGAAAAAATATATTTATTTTCATTTTAAAAGAGCGAATAATATTAATATTATTAAAATAAAAATACAAAATATGTTTGTCCGCCATTTTATGTGAAACACCAATCAGAGCGCATGACGTCACCATATTGTTACTGTCAATAGGCGTGATGACAGTAAGAAAAAATCATTGAAATTATGATTTTATTAGATAAAATATGTTATAAAGATTTGAAAAAATATATTTATTTTCATTTTAAAAGAGCGAATAATATTAATATTATTAAAATAAAAATACAAAATATGTTTGTCCGCCATTTTATGTGAAACACCAATCAGAGCGCATGACGTCACCATATTGTCACTGTCAATTGTGTTTGTTACTGTCAACTGTTGTGTTGTTCGAAATGGCTATTTTTTTCATAACAAAGTATATGGAATATGCTGCTTATTTTTAACATGCTATTTTTATTTATTGATTTATTTGGTTTATTTGGGACAATAAACCAAATAATATCGCTATCCGCTCTATTGAATCGTTGACGCATCTGTTATAACACGCACCGAGTATTGTAACGTGGTGGAGAATATTTAACGTTTCAGAAATAAATAACTTGGTGGCTTTCATTGCTTGATTATAAAATAAAATGATGTAATTATATTGTTTGTGGGAGTTGTACAGTGTTACACGAGGTTGAAATGGAAATACACAATGTATTATGATGAATCTAATATACATATGGGATAACTGTTATGATTCATATACATATTATGATTAATATATTAAAATATGTAATAGGTGTGATGACTGTAAGAAAAAAATCATTGAAATTAGGATTTTAAAAAATAAAATAGGTTATAAAGATTTAAAAAATGTTTTTTTTTTAATTTATAGGAGTGAACAATAATAATATTATAAATATAAAAATACAAAATGTGTTAGTCCGCCATTTTATGAGAAAAAACAATCAGAGCGCACGACGTCATAGTATGGTCGCGTCAATTCTTCTGATAGTCTTCAATACAATATACGCATTAATTGTCGGTCTGGACTATGTTTATTTTGGTGTTATCGATATATTAATATTTTAATTAGATACTTAAAACTAAAACAAATTAAATATAAATGGAACAAGTATTCATCAAAGCAAATAGTTTCAATTTACCTAGATACTCGCCTACCTATCGGGGGACACTATGGGCCGGTATTACAGTGTCAGTTTAAGAGCTAAACTCAAGTTTTACAAAAATATAGCGTATTACAGTGTCCGTTTAGACCTAATCTTCCCTCAAATACGTCACTTAAACGACAAATATTTAACTCAACGTTTCTGGCAGATTAAGTACTTAACTGTGAGTCAACTGTCATTTGCTAGGCAACTCGTGTAGTTTCAGTTTCTATCACTAGAGGCGTTAGGCAACGTGTGTAGTTTCAGTGTTGTATCGAAGGTGGCGCCACACAACAAAACAAACTGACAGCCGTATTGAAACGAACACGGGCATTTAAAAGCATTATTTTGGTGAAAAAAATTAAATTTACCATGCTGGATAATAAAACAATGGTATTTAAAGTCGTAGCGTCCCGTTTTGTATTTCGTATTATTTGAGGTTATTTAAATTTGACAGATAATAACCACAGAAAAAGTGAAATATGTCTATAATTGAAGATTTAGTAACTGACATGTTATATTGCACTGTAATACGGAAATGGATTCAATCTCCCCTTAACATTAATCTTGAGTTTGGCAAACTCAATGAGTTGAGGGCCGACTGTAATATCGGGCCTATGTTAATTGTATTTTGTATGTAACTTAGTTTTTATTGAATAAATAAATAAATAATGAACGCTCGCAACGTATGGTAAACTAATTTAGTTTTAGTATTCTACAATTTTGTCACGCGATGGTGAGCTGACGAACGTTCGACATGTTATGATGCTGGTCACTGCCAAACTAAACTAGCAAGCTATATTTTTTTCATGCAATGAAGCGATTTGCGAAACGACGGCGATTACGCGAAGCATGCGTTTTAAAACATCGTTACAATTTTAGCAGCATACGAATTATTACATAGCGCTCGTTATTTGTATTGTGTTCATAACAAGCTATATTTATCTGCTATCGTTATTTTTAGCAATAGCAGCCATAGTAGTTATTTTTCTGCCTGTCTTAACTACTCTTAACTAGAATGGAACTTTTGATGGTCGGATATTTCTTTGCGTCGAACAAAGACATCAGAATTTCGAAACGTAAAAACTTAATAATAAGTACATATAAGTACTTTATTTATCTGTAATTTAAATACAACTTACATCTCGAAAATCGATAAAATATGCTCCTTCTTCTCTCTACATTATGTGTTCATAAGCTAAAAACATACGCGGGAAACTTATGATGGCCTATTTTGACGTTTGGACATTAATGAAGTTCTTTATATGCTTATTGCCTAAATAATGGTAAATATTATATTATTGAGAGCTAAAAGTGGGGGAACAAATACTGTACTTCATTGTAAACGCGTACTTAATAAAATTCACTTGTGTCTCGCCGTGCGAAATTTAATCACTTATTTCTCTTTTTTTTCGCGTGGGACGAAAACAAATACCTCAGTAGGTGTTTTTTTCGTCGTGTTTGTACATTTAGGGACCGCACAACACTTATGCACTTTTGAATTGATTATAAATACACAAATCGTCTTAGAACACATATATTACATATAGTAGTGATATGCAGTTTACGATACCATGACGTCACCGTCAGGGTCGGCAGCCGCCATGATACTACAAGCTTTTTTTGGCGTAAATGTCAAATTTGATTTTAAAATGGCGATTTTTGCTACTAAACCTTTATTTTATGTAGAAATGTATATATATTTGAAAACAGTGAATGCGTAAAAACATCGTGAGATAGTTTTTCAAAATTAGTCATCATGCCTATTGTGTTTGTTACTGTCAACTGTAGTGTTGTTCGAAATGGCTATTTTTTTCATAACAAGCTATATGGAATATGCTGCTTATTTTTAACATGCTATTTTTATTTATTGATTTATTTGGTTTATTTGGGACGATAAACCAAATAATATCGCTATCCGCTCTATTGAATCGTTGACGCATCTGTTATAACACGCACCGAGTATTGTAACGTGGTGGAGAATATTTAACGTTTCAGAAATAAATAACTTGGTGGCTTTCATTGCTTGATTATAAAATAAAATGATGTTATTATATTGTTTGTGGGAGTTGTACAGTGTTACATGAGGTTGAAATAGAAATACACAATGTATTATGATGAATCTAATATACATATGGGATAATTGTTATGATTCATATACATATTATGATTAATATATTAAAAAAAAAAAATAGAATGTTATGTAATAGGTGTGATGACTGTAAGAAAAAATCATTGAAATTATGATTTTAAAAAATAAAATAGGTTATAAAGATTTAAAAAATGTACTTATTTTCATTTTAAAGGAGTGAATAATAATATTATAAATATAAAAATACAAAATGTGTTAGTCCGCCATTTTATGAGAAAAAACAATCAGAGCGCACGACGTCATAGTATGGTCGCGTCAATTCTTCTGATAGTCTTCAATACAATATACGCATTAATTGTCGGTCTGGACAATGTTTATTTTGGTGTTTTTGATATATTAATATTTTAATTAGGTACTTAAAACTAAAACAAAACAATAAAATAGCAATGGAACAAGGATTCATCAAAGCAAATAGTTTCAATTTACCTAGATACTCGCCTACCTATCGGGGGATACTATGGGCCGGTATTACAGTGTCAGTTTAAGAGCTAAACTCAAGTTTCACAAAAATATAGCGTATTACAGAGTCCGTTTAGGCCTAATCTTCCCTCAAATATGTCACTAAAACGACAAATATTTAACTCAACGTTTCTGGCAGATTAAGTACTTAACTGTGAGTCAACTGTCATTTGCTAGGCAACTCGTGTAGTTTCAGTTTCTATCACTAGAGGCGTTAGGCAACGTGTGTAGTTTCAGTGTTGTATCACTAAAGGCGTTAGTTGAATCGACGGTGGCACCACACAACAAAACAAACTGACAGCCGTATTGAACATGGGCATTTAAAAGCATTATTTTGGTGAAAAAAATTAAATTTACCATGTTGGATAATAAAACAATGGTATTTAAAGTCGTAGCGTCCCGTTTTGTATTTCGTATTATTTGAGGTTATTTAAATTTGACAGATAATTACCACAGAAAAAGTGAAATATGTCTATAATTGAAGATTTAGTAACTGACATGTTATATTGCACTGTAATACGGAAATGGATTCAATCTCCCCTTAACATTAATCTTGAGTTTAACAAACTCAATGAGTTGAGGGCCGACTGTAATATCGGACCTAAGTTTATTGTATTTTGTATGTAACTTAGTTCTTATTGAATAAATAAATAAATAATGAACGCTCGCAACGTATGGTAAACTAATTTAGTTTTAGTATTCTACAATTTTGTCACGCGATGGTGAGCTGACGAACGTTCGACATGTTATGATGCTGGTCACTGCCAAACTAAACTAGCAAGCTATATTTTTTTCATGCAATGAAGCGATTCGCGAAACGACGGCGATTACGCGAAGCATGCGTTTTAAAACATCGTTACAATTTTAGCAGCATACGAATTATTACATAGCGCTCGTTATTTGTATTGTGTTAATAACAAGCTATATTTATCTGCTATCGTTATTTTTAGCAATAGCAGCCATAGTAGTTATTTTTCTGCCTGTCTTAACTACTCTTAACTAGAATGGAACTTTTGATGGTCGGATATTTCTTTGCGTCGAACAAAGACTTTTGTTCATCAGAATTTCGAAACGTAAAAACTTAATAATAAGTACATATAAGTACTTTATTTATCTGTAATTTAAATACAACTTACATCTCGAAAATCGATAAAATATGCTCCTTCTTCTCTCTACATTATGTGTTCATAAGCTAAAAACATACGCGGGAAACGTATGATGGCCTATTTTGACGTTTGGACATTAATGAAGTTCTTTATATGCTTATTGCCTAAATAATGGTAAATATTATATTATTGAGAGCTAAAAGTGGGGGAACAAATACTGTACTTCATTGTAAACGCGTACTTAATAAAATACACTTATGTCTCGCCGTGCGAAATTTAATCACTTATTTCTCTTTTTTTTCGCGTGGGACGAAAACATATACCTCAGTAGGTGTTTTTTTCGTCGTGTTTGTACATTTAGGGACCGCACAACACTTATGCACTTTTGAATTGATTATAAATACACAAATCGTCCTAGAATACATCTAAAGTAATAAAGCAATCAAAATGTTAGTGTTTGTGTGTGTGTATGTGTGTGTTTGTCTCACGCCTTCTGAAAAACCAAGAGCATCTAAAAATCTAATTTATGTGCGAACGTGTACCTGTATACCTGATGCAGTGTCACGCTAAAAATAATGCCATAAAAATGCTGAATTTTAAAAATATTTCAATAATTATTTTTTTCATACAAAATTTTCCAAGTCGTATCTGTCAAAAAAGTGTACATTTTGCACGCAAATATCTGTTAGTTTAAAAGTTAGAAGTACGTATTTACACGAAGAAAATATATTTTCAAGTATAACTTAGCGTTTAAGTGAAAAACATGGTGAATATTTGGTATAATTATAATGTTTAACTTATTTTTAAAGTAAGCCTTTTGTACATAAACGCCGCCATTTTAATATCTTTTCATACAATATTTCATTTTCCCACCGAATGAATATGTTCTTGAAAATAATAAACCTTTGAAATAAATGTAATTATGAAATAATAAAATGAAACACAAGACATTACGGCAAGTTTTAAGACATATATTGTAAAAATGTGTTATTTATTAGTAAAGATATAGGCATAATAAAATTGCATAATTTGTAAATAATATTTGATTTTTCTGACAATTTTCATTTTTATGGCATCGAACAAACCAATGTAGGTACCTACATATTCAAAAAATGTATCCGAACCATTCGATATTACTTACGTGTTCGAATCGTTTCCATGGCTACAGAAAGAATGTGATATTCAAATAAAATTTGTTAGGAATCGAATTTATTTAGAAGGTTGTTGTAGGTAGGTACCTACCTAATACTATTTACTTACAAATCAACAATAATATACCTATACTGATTTCCTATAGGAAAATTATTTTATTTATTTATTTATCAACCGTTTGTCCGATTATAATGAAACTTTGGTGAATTGTCGAGCGTATGCCCAGGATGGTTTTTGGATTTAAACTTTTTTCTTATTCTTCTTCTTCTTCGTGTATTTGGTCGTTTTACCTATGAAGGGGGAATATCCTGGGAAAAGAAGGTCCGACTGTCCCTCCATCTCTTCACAGGTCTTCCAGGACGGGTTCTGCATATAAACTTTTTTCTTCTTTTTCTTCAACGTGTACTTGGTCATCTTACCTATGAAGATGAACTATCCTGGGAGATGAAGGTCCAATTTTCCTTCCATCTCTTCGCAGGTTTCTGGATTTAAACTTTTTTCTTCTTCTTCTTCATCGTCTATTTGGTCATTTTACCTTTGAAGGTGGACTAACCTGGGAGAAGAATGTCCAATTTTCCTTCCATCTCTTCGCCGGTATGTGGATTTAAACTTATTTCTTCTTCTTCTTCTTCATCGTGTATTTTTGCTCATTTTACCTATGAAGTTGGAGAATCCTGGGAGAAGAAGGTCCAACTGTCCTTCCATCTCTTCGCAGGTATCTGGGTTTAAACTTTTTTCTTCTTCTTCGTGTATTTAGTCATTTTACCTATTAAGTAGAGCATCCTGGGAAAAGAAGGTTCTTTCATCTCTTCGCGGTTCTTCCAGGATGGTTTCTGGATTTAAACTTTTCTTAACCGACTGATGGGACGGGATGTAATGAAGGGAAGGGAGGCACTAAAGGGCCTGAAGGGACGGGAGGTATAAAACTGCCTGAAGGGACGGAAGGTACTGAAGGGCCTGATGGGAAGGAACGTAATGAAGGATTTAGGGCAGTTTTTATACAAACTATTTCCTATTGTCTAAATCATCTTCTTCTTCTTTTATGTATACATTTGGGTCATTTTTTTATAAAATTTATTTCCTTTAGTCTAATTATTATTCTTCTTCATTTAAGTACGTAGACTTTCGGGAGAGTTTTAATACAAACTATTTCCAATAGTCTTATTCATTTTCTTTTATGTAGACCTTTTGGTCAGTATTTATACAAACTATTTCCAATAGTCTAAATATTCTTCTTCTTCTTTTTTGTAGACCTTTGGGTGAGCTTTTATACAATCTATTTCCAATAGTCTAATTCTTCTATTAGGTATATGTATTTTTACTTATTTTATGTAGACCATTGGAATAGTTTTTTATACAAACTATTTCTTATAGTCTTATACTTATTTTTCTCTTTTTTATTTAGTCTTTTGGGTTAGTTTTAAGTCTAATAGTCTATTGTGCAGAAATATTACTAACGATATGCACACTTGATGAAAATACATATGAAATGAATGGGATATGGGATGTGACGATATATATAACCTGCACTTGAATCTTTTCAATACTTTTGTTTAATTAAATCTAAACCATTTATATCATCCTATTTTGAATAATTTTCAACACCTAATATTTAAAGAATGGGGGTTGTGGCCATTACTGAACTCTTCACAACATTTATATTCAAATTAAAAACTATTTACTATAGTTCAAGTCTTCTTCTTCTTCGTTAATGAAGACTTTCAGTCAAATTGAGCAAAAATATAATGCACACTTGATGAAAAAATATAAAAACGAATGGGATGTGACCAATACTAGATCTTTTCAGTACCTACGTTTGTTTAATCAAATTTTAACCACATCCCAACATCCAAAATTACTAAATTTTCAATAGGTACACATTACAATTTGTTTTCGATGATAATATTTAAAAATGGGGGTTGTGGCCAAACCAATCTCTTTACAACGTTGATAAACAGTCATATTTAAAACCATTACGCATAGTCCATGCGAGCAGAAATTGTATAAATATTATACTTAATTCACACTTTATAGCAATATATAAAAAAGAATGGGTTGTGGCCATCACTTGAACATTTTACAATACTTAAACTCAATCAAATTTCAAACCACTTTTCATAGTCTGATATTGCAAAATAATTGGGTGACAATATTATAAAAACGATTGCTTTTTCTTTCACAATTTTACATTCTTGGCCAAAGGCGGGACATAAAAGCTAGTATATTACATATAGTAGTGATATGCAGTTTACAATATCGTGACGTCACCGTCAGGGTCGGCAGCCGCCATGATACTACAAGCGTTTTTTGGCGTAAATGTCAAATTTGATTTTAAAATGGCGATTTTTGCTACTAAACCTTTATTTTATGTAGAAATGTATATATATTTGAAAACAGTGAATGCGTAAAAACATCGTGAGATAGTTTTTCAAAATTAGTCATCATGCCTATTCTAAAATATTGAATATTCTACACAATTCTACACTTGAACACAACTTATACAAGAGTGTTGCATACATAAAGGTATTAAAATGAATTTCCGATACTTCAATGTTTCACCAACAATGTTACATTGGCCTTTTTTCATAATGAGCTGTCATCAAACATCTGGATGTTTTTCTACAAACTCAAATTATCAACAACAACTTAAACCCAAATTTGTCTTCTGATACACCCTTGTGTCGTGCTTCCTTTTACAAGTTAATGCATACCCGAACACCTCTCGCTGGTTACCTCACATTGTGGAATAAGAACAATGGTTCATCAGGAATAAATACAGTTAGTGCAAGAGATAGCAATGTTTTCCATAAATCATTTATGTATGACTGGTTTTTTTTATATTTCTTTCCTTATTTTATATACTTAGGTATGAAAAAGGTAAGTCTGGCACCTGGGAGTGGTTGCTTTAACTAGTGGGCAACCACTTCATTCACGAAAATTACAGATTTTAATATCTTATCAATATAATTTAGACTTGTAGTTTTTATGTTATTCATGCGTTCCTAAAAATTCATTGGTGAATTGTTCAGCGCATACCCTGGAAGATTTCTGGGTTGTTATTTTTTATTTATTTATTTTACATCTCACAAACTAATTTATGAAAGATTAACTACTAAGAATTTATTTGACAATCTGGTGGCAGAGAAAAAGTGGAGTCACAGGAACAATTTTATCTGGGACGAAAGGGAATTAAGGGATGAAAAGGGACTGAAGAATGAAAGGGCACTGCAATTCCTTCTGTCATGGTCCCTTTCATATCTTTCCTTCTTTCTGATATAGATATTTCTGTGAACACTCGTTTTGCACACGACCGGACCATTGAATTCCATGCACACAATTTTTAATGAATTCCTTTGTGCTATGTCAAATTCTTCTTCTTCGTCAGCCATCTCTCCACTGCTGGATGTAGGCCTCCTCCAACGAACTCCATCTCTCTCGGTCCTGTGCTTCCCCAGCCAACCCCTTCCCGCAACCGGAATAATATCGTCGAACCATCTTTTTTGTGGTCGCCCTTCCAGTCTTTTATTTTCCCATGGTCTCCATTTTAGTATTCTGGGTGTCCACCTCTCGGCACCCTGTCTTGCAACATGACCTGCCCACTGCCATTTCAACTATGCAACACGGTCTACTATGTCAATGACTTTTGTTTGGCGTCTTATTTCTTCATTTCTTATTTTATCCTGGAGGCTCACTCCTAACGTTTGCCGTTCCATAGCTCGTTGCATACATTTTAGTTTGTATATTGTGTTGGCAGTTAGTGTCATTGTTTCCAATCCATATGTTAGCACTGGGAGGATACATGTTTCAAAGACCTTTCTTTTCAAATTCATCGGAATGTCTTTGTTTTTCAGGATGTGACCGAGTTTACCGAAAATGTCAACCGAGTTATGTCAAATTAATAAATAAAAATTCAGAAACCTCCCCGTTGTACGCTGAACAAATCACCAAGTTTCATTGTAATCATATGGATGGTATAAGAGCACATAAACGACATACAAATGATTGATGGATTTGACGGTAACTTTGTGGTAGTCCATGATTACAATAATAATGATGTAAATATGTACTTTGCTAAATACCACTTATTGAGTATAATTAAACACTACTAGTTTCGGGAGAGCACTCCTCCCATCGACGGGTGTATTATAACTAAATAATATTATTTACATACTACTGTGTCTACTATGTGTGTTGTGTTGATTGGTGGGGTGTAGGTGGGGTATTCGTTATTGTGATTGGTTGGAGAGAAGAATGAGGTACGGATAACGGGAAAATTGTCAATAATGGCGAAGAATTGGGGAATTTGGTGTTATTGATAAGTGGTTTACCTAAATTGATGTTTCTGTGAATTTCTATTGTTTCTAAACTATTCATCAAATGACCTTTGTGTGTGACTTGGTGTAAGAGTTTAACTGTGTGGCTATGGAATGAGTGGTTGGTATCTATTATATGATTTGCGAATTCCGAGAAGTTGCTATTCATAATACATCGTCTATGTTCTTTAATCCTCGTATTAATGTTTCTAGAGGTTTGGCCAATGTACAATGAATCGCAGTCTCCACATGATATTTCATAAATTCCGCTTTTTTCTTTAAAATCTATTTTTGTTTTAGAATTGCAAAGTAATTTACCGAGGTTATTATTTGTATAAAAGGCTGGTTTAATTGTTGTAGGCATATGTTTCGTTATTTTTGTGGATAATTTATCTATGTACATACACAAGTCACACACAAAGGTCATTTGATGAATAGTTTAGAAACAATAGAAATTCACAGAAACATCAATTTAGGTAAACCACTTATCAATAACACCAAATTCCCCAATTCTTCGCCATTATTGACAATTTTCCCGTTATCCGTACCTCATTCTTCTCTCCAACCAATCACAATAACGAATACCCCACCTACACCCCACCAATCAACACAACACACATAGTAGACACAGTAGTATGTAAATAATATTATTTAGTTATAATACACCCGTCGATGGGAGGAGTGCTCTCCCGAAACTAGTAGTGTTTAATTATACTCAATAAGTGGTATTTAGCAAAGTACATATTTACATCATTATTATTGACATACAAATGATTTTAAAATCTACAATTTTCACCTATAGAAAGGGTATGTGCACTGAGTGTAAATGCAACCACTCCCAGGTGCCAGACTTACCTTTTTCATACATATATATATTCAATAAGGAAAGGAAAACCAACCATACATTCATGAATGTTTCTCTTCTTCTTCTTCTTCTCAGCCCAATCCCGTCCACTCCTGGACGAAGGCCTCCTCCATCTCCTTCCACGCCACTCTATCCTGTGCTCTGAGCAACCAATTGGCACCAGCATAACGGCTGGTGTCATCTCTCCATCTCATTGGCGGTCTTCCAACACCTCTGACTGTCGTTCTCGGTCTCCAAGCCAACACTATTCTTGGCCATCGGTCTGAATCATGAATGTTTAGCTGGCTTATATTTGAATACAACACCACAATGTATCATATTATTTTGACAAACGAGAATTACTTAGAAAAAATTGCTGTTATTTCTTGAAATGCAGTAGGTATTTTTTTGTTTCAATGTTTTTTCTTTCTTTACAGTCGAAGACTACAGTACGAATATTAAATGATTTAATGGTAAATGAAAATGAAGAAATTATTCTGAATAAGGTAAATAATACATATGACAAATTTTACAACACATTTATATAACTCTCATAAACAATACTACACTTTTTAGGGTTTTTAAATCGAATTTACTGATTATTGTTTGAAAAATAATCCTAATATCAATTAGAATTCTGTCAACATTGATGAAGTAAATAGTAACAACTATGTATGTGATGTATCTAGCATGCTGTTATACCAATATGGTTCTGTGATAAATAAAGTTTAATCAGTACTTTATAATTGGTTACAAGTCAAAACAGTACATTGAAAAATTAGAATGGTGATGATTTGGTACATAGACAAAACAAAACAAAACCTAAGACAATTTAAAAAAAAATGGTATTGAGGTATTGAATCTTTAGTGGAAACTGCACTTCATTAATCTTACCACAAAAAGATTGGTGTAAATCGTATCAATCTCTAATAGGGCATCCAATGAATACGTGATCCAGATCTTCTAGATCTAGGTCACACTTGCAGTGAGGAGATTTAACAAGATTCAATCTATACAAATGAGCATCGAGTCTCTTTCTTTCTTCTTGGCAGATGAAAAAATACATTTATAAAACATTGTATTTTGAAAAACACTAATATCCTATTTATTTTTAAATATTTAACTATCTTCTTCGTGTACAGCAAGTGAACAAAGGTGAGTTTATTTCTAAGAGGTGAGGTAATTTCTTCCAACCAACCTGAGCAATGTGAAATCTCTAAAGTTAATGTGGTTCATTAAAGTAGAAAGAGAAAAAAATAATAATAACATTGATCATAGCAATGAGAAAAGAGATCATAGACATAATTTCATCACTTAGGCTGTTCCACACCTAGTTCTAGTTCAGTGATGGGCAAACTTTTTAAGGGGAGGGCCAGATAAAATAAAAAAATTATTCAGGCGGGCCGAAAAAAAATTGAACAAAACAGATTTCTATAAGTGATAAAGTTTATTTTTGATTTTTACATCACACACAGCTTATATTATATAGATTATACTTATATTATAAGAAAAAAAGTTACAAAATTTTTTTTTGTAACTTTATTATTCTTTAGAAGAGTATGGCTTATGTGACAGATGAAACTGTGACCGAACTTCTAAAAATTGCTGAGATGAGCTGATTCGCAGTAGTGAAGGTAAATGAAGCTTCATAGTAGTAGAAACACCTGTTCACAGATGTAAGAAAATGCACTAGAGTCTACACTACGAATCTACCCGTTTGCATTCTGTTTCCGGTTGGCTCTCTGATTGGTTGAGATCTCGTAGTATTAAGTCAAATAAGCTGTGAAATTTTATATTAAATGCGAAAAATTAAAAGAATATTATATATTTAATTTATAATAATTTATAATTCAATTTATAAAGCAACTCGCTCACGCGAGTCGCTATTATTATTATAAGTACACAAACTTAAACCTAACCTAAGAATGCAGAAAAGAAACTCATGGGCTAGACGCTACTTGAGATTTCGGGTTGGGGAACTTGATTTTGACAGGGCCTTGTAGAACTCAATTTTAGAAACGTTGAGAAATAGTTACTTCAATTCAATGCAAAAAATACCTACATTTTGTCCTATTCTAGGTGTAATTTTAGAGGTTATTCGAAACAGTTCGAAACCATGTCGCGGGCCGGATTGACTACCCCAAAGGGCCGCATTTGGCCCGTGGACCGTACTTTGCCCATGACTGGTGTACTTGAAAACAAGAACTTAATAATTTTCCAGTGTGACAGTGACAGGAAAACAATGTATTTTAATACTGTGGTGAATGGGGGTAATAAATATTCTTATATAGTGTTAGGAATTCAATATTAATTTTATAAGTTTAAAAGAAACATGGAAAAGGTGTGAATTATGTAAGTAAAAAAAGGAGTCTGGTTTGTCCGTGGTTGGTTCATCCAGCAGGTAGTCTGAAGTGTTGACAACAATTTTATTGTTGTAGTGGTGTTGTTTTTTTTTTGTATTTTTGGTGAAAATAAAAGGGATTAAACATTAAAAAGGCGATTATTTAATAGTAATAACAGGTGAATGTTACGACGATCTCATATCTTTGGCCAACGAAGTATATAATTTCTACATGATCATACTTTCAAATAACAAAGTCAAAAACAGTTAAATCTTAAGTATAGTGTTCTATGGTGTGGAGTATGCACAACACCATGCCAAAATCTACAATTTTTTTGTAGATAGTTGACTATGGATAAGGTTATGAATATTATAGGAGGAGATTCTGGAGCATATATTTTTAATTCAGTGGTTTGTATCTGTCCTTGATTGACGCTGTTCATACATCTTCAATTAATATCTCCCACCTGTTATCTCTTAATAACTCAAAAATTTATGTCTTATATTTATATTTCTAAAAACACACAACATTGATCTGTTGCTTCATTTTGAATTTATTTTTATTCTCCTAAAACTACTTCTAACCTTCCTTTTTAATTTATATTTTAATTCAAGGCATTTAACTTTGTAACTAAATGCAAGTTATTTATGTCAACAGTTACACCAGATTTCAAGTAACATGCTCCATGTGAGACCACAGTTTACTGCGGCAGGACTCTTTGATATCAACAACACACTGCATTTCACTGTAAGTTTCATTATTTGAATCAACAATACACTACATTTCACTGTAAGTTTCATTATTTGAATCAACAATACACTACATTTCACTGTAAGTTTCATTATTTGAATCAACAATACACTACATTTCACTGTAAGTTTCATTATTTGAATCAACAATACACTACATTTCACTGTAAGTTTCATTATTTGAATCAACAATACACTACATTTCACTGTAAGTTTCATTATTTGAATCAACAATACACTACATTTCACTGCAAGTTTCATTATTTGAATCAACAATACACTACATTTCACTGTAAGTTTCATTATTTGAATCAACAATACACTACATTTCACTGTAAGTTTCGTTGTTTCAATCAATAATACACTTCATTTCACTGTATGTGTCATTATTTGAATCGATAATAAACTGAATTTCACTGTAAGTTTCGTTGTTTCAATCAATAATACACTTCATTTCACTGTATGTGTCATTATTTGAATCGATAATAAACTGAATTTCACTGTAAGTTTCACTATTTCAATAAACTTCATTGTAAGTTTCATTATTTCAATTGATAATACATTGAATTTCACTGTAAATTTCATTATTTCAATCAATAATAGACTTCATTTCACTGTAAGTTTCACTATTTCAATAAACAATACACTGCACTTCATTGTAAGTTTCATTATTTAAATCTATAATAACCTTCACAATCTCGTATCTCAAAAAGCTGCATTCTCGACTCTAAATAATCAATGTTTTTATTGGCTTAAAGAAATAAATCAAGCTCGTGTGGCTCACCTATTGTGTGGTTGGTACTCTGGTCACCTGTGGTTGGTACTCTGGTCGCCTGTGGCTGGTACTCTGGTCGCCTGTGGCTGGTACTCTGGTCACATGTGCTCTTGGGCCTGGATTCGTGAATCCAGTGAAACCACGATTGCTTTTCTCTTTTGTATCATCATGACGAAACTCATAATGTGCACTCTCTACATGATATCTGTTGAGAAATTGATGTAAACAAAGTACAAAATTGTGAAATCCTGTTACTCCATTATTCCATAGTAGCGGAGAGAAAAAAGATATTCTTAAAATTTTTATTTATTTATTTAATAAAAAAATAACAATTTAAAAGAGTATCTTAAAATTAAATTATGCAAGATCTATTCGTCCCTCAGTTGAGATCAAATCTCATGTTCGAGGGACGAGCACAGTCATTTGCGCGTTTCATTTATTTAATTACAACATTATTAACAATAACACGCATAGATTTACAATTAATATTACGTGAACTGGTGAACAGTTTACGGATGAATCCAATTCTCACCAATGGAGCATACTGAGAACAGCGAACTACGGCTGCCGTTCGCAGAGCCCCACTAGTATTCATTGATCACCGTCCACCGTAACAATATGTACGTATGTGTATGTACATAATATTTCTTATACAAAAACAGACAACATAAAAAAATTTTACCTATACATAACATAACATAAAAAAAAATATTATACTCACAATTTGGCCTAATTACAATAAATAACTAAATATTGTTATTTAATTTCTTTTCCGTCGGGTCAATTATATTTTTATGACAAATTTTAAACATCTTAAATTTCAATAGAGACAAAGTTGGAATTTTATTGGAGAACCGGGAAGTTCCCTGTCAATACATTTTTTGAAAACTTTAGAAAATTTGGATTGATAGGTAACCCAATAAAAAAGATTATGAACGTTGCGCAAGCGCATAAAGTGATCACGTAAACCAGCCGATGACAGTAGGTGCCTTGATTTCCTATAATATTACAACTTTGTCTCTATTGATATTATATTAATTTTTGTCATAATTTTTTTTTTATTATTTCAATTTTAGACTGTACATCGTATATATTTGAATAAAATTACTTCTTCTTCTGCTTCAACTAGGACTTTGTCTTGTTGTTCTCGGGGCCTGCTCCTGAGAGGTGGATGTCTGCTACCAGCGTGATACTCGTCTGCTGCTATCCTCACCACTCACTCCCCACGTGATTGAATGCACTAACTAAATATTGTTATTTTATTTTTCAGATAATTGGTGCATCCACGACATATATGATAATCTTATTTCAATTTTCTTAACTTAAAGAAAATGTCCAAGCAGATAATAATACATAGATACATAATATATAAGAAACTGTGGCGTATTGGATTATGTAGAAATACCCCTTTTTTTAATTTATAGTTTTTTTTCTTTTCAACTTAATTTAATTTATGGCTACGACTATTTACACGACTCAACCATAGACGAAAACCAAAAATAACTACAGAAAACGCAGATAAATCAAGTTATAAAAATTGTTTATACTTTGTTATAATTGTAGATCTCCATGAAAAAATGATTTATAAAATTAAGTAAATGTAATAAGATGCCAATATTATTTATTTTTTCTTCAAGTTGGTTTCCATGATGCATTTATGATCATTGAAAAAATGACAAAGGTAAATATTTTTGTATTTTGATTTATCTGCGCTTTCTATGGTTATAAATGACCTAAAAACATAGACGACGTCAGAAAATTTGTCGTGTAAATACACTTTTTGGCAGGAAAACGCTTTTCCCGTCAATTCCGGTCGTAAAAATAGTGGCACCGTTAATTTATACAAGATCCCACTAAACATATACATATGGTTATCAGTGGACTTCTATATCATACAATATAAATGCTAACTTAAACTAACCAACAATGAAAACAAAATTGACTTTGTTTTAACAATATAAAAATGTTATAAGAGATCCAAAACAACACCAGAATAAAACAAAAAAAAACATATAGAAAAAAACCCAAAAATACAATAGAGTAAGAACAAAAATAAAAGGAAAAAAAAATATATATATAAAAGTAAGGAAAAAACATTATTTGTTAAAAATGATTTTTTTACAGGATATTTTGATTTTATTATACAAATTTAATTCAATTAAGTCAGAAGGCAGGCTGTTTTCTATTGTTGGTATTGAATACTGCAGTGTTCTTACACCGTAATAGTTATTTTTTTTATTAATTTCCATAATACAATATAAAATAAAATACAACATATCATGAAATATATAAATGGAATTTATTACCTCACTAGGCAAAGCCTGTTATGAGGTAATATTAGATAATAAGTAAGCAGAAATTTCAGCTACGTCAATTCTTAACATCTAAGGCACAAAAAAAATTTACTCAAGGTATTTACAGGAAGTAACTTGTCTGGTTTTATATTTATTTGTTACGTGTGTTTTGTGTTCATTTTTAAAATAATTTTGTAAAATAAATCTGTATTTGTAAATTTGCGTAGCTGTCATTATTTTGGTTTCTGCAAAAATGCTTTTCCTTCCCCTAATAATGTCCATAAATATGTGAAGTTCACGCTCCACGGTGACGATGTTGATACGTCAGTTAGGTAAACAAATAGTATTAGAGGAAGAGGGCATATGCAGATTCTGTACGAAGGGGGTGGAAACACAACACCACCTCCTCATGCTGTGTGATGCTGTAACAAAAGTAAGAATGAGGACCTTGGGCAAGCCACAAATGGATATCAACTCATGTGCTAAACTTCTTAAGAGGCCTAAGACTTGAAGGATATTGTAGAAGGATGACTCCAATCAATAATAGGTAAACAGTCCAGGTACTTGTCACCAACGTATTTCGATAAAACAAAGTGACATTACATAATCAATTAACTCCATTTTATTATTACCCACATATGTATGTAAATAGATTAGGAAACCCAGTATATTAAATAAACCTTTACTAAAACCTATCTTGTACTTTTGATTGTATCTACATAAACCTAGACATTATTTTATCTAACCCTTAGTTGTTCAAGGTATTTTTATATTATATTTATGTATGTAGCTTTGGGGAAAATAACAGGTACTATGTCAAATATTTGGGCAAATAACAGGTACTATGTCAAATATTTGGGCAAATAACAGGTACTATGTCAAATATTTGGGCAAATAACAGGTACTATGTCTATTATTAACACGCACCCAATAACAAGTTGCCACATTCTGGAGACTTACGATATTAATCGTCTCACAGATCCAGACTGAAAACACAATTAAAAACTGTGTCTCCACCAAGAAGGCCTTTAATGAGAGTCCCATTATTATTTTAGTGTTTAGTTTCTGTCCGTTTCTTATTCCAAGTGTTTTTTTATTTTATTTTTTTATTATTTATTTTTTAACAGATTTTTAATTATCTCAATAGAGACGAAGTTGGAATATTTATTGTAGGAGAACCGGGAAATCAAGGCACCTACAGGGCTTACGACCTGTCATTGGCTGGTTTACGTGATCACTTTATGCGCTTGCGCAACGTTCACCAATTATGCCTTTTTAATGAGATCCGCAATTCAGGGGTGACTTCTATGCGAAAAATGCATTGTCACCTCACATATAAGAATTGTAGCTTTCATTATTTACAAAAAAAAAAAACCAATTCTCTCAATAGATGGCGTTACAACAAAATAAATAAAAAATAATAATATTGTTGTTCATAATTTCACCCATAGATGGCTGTAGTAAAAATTCCTTATTTTCAAGCGAAAAGAATTTCAGTAGTACAATATATAGAAGTTTCAAAATTGAATTGATAGGGATCTCATTAAAAAGGCATAATTGGTGAACGTTGCGCAAGCGCATAAAGTGATCACGTAAACCAACCGATGACAGGTCGTAAGCCCTGTAGGTGCCTTGATTTCCCGGTTCTCCTACAATAAATATTCCAACTTCGTCTCTATTGAGATAATTAAAAATCTGTTAAAAAATATCTTTGACTCCCGACAGGGAAAAAAATCCAATGTTTGCGCATATGCAATAATAAAAATATATTCGATTATTATTTATTTCTTTCCAGCTAAAAGGTAGTATAATAGTAAAAATGTAGTTACCTATTTAAACTTTCACTCTCTTGTCTGCTTTTGTTAAATAGTCAATGGAAAATTATCTATGCCTGTTGTCTAGAACATTTATCGTGTGGATATTCTTCGTGTATTTCACTAATCGTCGTGAATTTTCAACAATTATTTTGAGTATTTATAGGGTTTGTGGAAATAAAAGCGAGGCTTGCAGTGGCTAATAGATGTTATTATAGACTACTCAAACATCTCAAGTCCAGAATAATCTCGCAAAATACTTACTAAGATTCTTATCAATGGCGGATGCTCCTTAGGTGCGCTGGAGCGCTGAACCGGTGAAATAAAATAAAAGCATAAACCAAATTATGTATCAACAAACATGTTTAAACAAATACCAAATTACTTGTAACGTAAGTACAAGAATGAATACAAAAAATTCGAGTATCGCTTGACTTAAATAAACGCCTGAATTTATGCATCTGTGAGAGGCCCGCGGTGCGTTTTTATAAGCGCACCACAGATTTTATAACAAATGTATGGAATCTTAGATAACGTACTGGCTCGTGAAATGATAGATATTTCATACGAATGTTAGAGGACTTTGGCGCGCCGCACCGCTAAGCTATGTAGTTTGCCGATTCTTTGTTAGGCGGCGCGCATTTCACTGTTGTTTAAATATGTTTGTTTGATTATAAATTATGTATAACTCATTGTATATTTTTTCTACATGACTAAGTATTATTGAATTCTGTGTGGATTTTTATGTTATGTTGAAAATAAACTTTGCACTATAATTTAGAATCTTGACGATTTTAGAAAGGTTTCAATTTGACAACTGGTCTAGCCGAGTCTTCTTCACAATCCGTTAAACTAATATGTACAATTTCCACGAATTCCGTTGAGAGTGGACGTTATTTTTCCACATTAAATAGAATAAAAATATGTTCAAGAAACACCATAACACATGCAGGACCGTCTCAATGCATTGTCTGCTGATCACCGAAAGAAAGTTGATTTCAGACAATACAGGATTTTAATATGCGAGTAATTAAGAGTTCGTAAGTATAAAAGATCAAAGCTTTCCTACAAAAAATAAATAAGTGTTTTTGTTTTACTCCACCGAACCGTTAAAATTATTAGTTAGCAGCCGCCACTGGTTCTTATATACAAAACTCTTGTCCTAACATACGGAGCGGAATGTTGGGCTTTGATTAAAAAGGACAAAACTATGTTATTGGTGTTTGAAAAAAAGATATTCAGGAAAATCTTTGTCCCAACAAATGATAGAGGGAAATAATCATGAGCTAGAGGCAATGTACAACGAAACAAATGTAGGCCAATTTATTAAAATTCAGCACCTACAGTAGCTTTGACATGTTTTCCGGATGGATGATGACTGTATTCCTATTAGAGGTATTAGACACCTTTCCTGAAGGGAGAAGTAGAGGCAGACCTAGGTTGAGATGGCTGGACGACGTGCTGTGTGATATAAAAGAAATGGAACTAATAAATTGGAGAAGACTGGCGGTCGATAGGGGGGGATGGAGACCATTTCTGGAGGAGGCCAGGGTCCGTAGTGGACGACTGTAGCGCCAGTGATAATGATGATGAAGTTTTTTATTCAATAAGGGAGATATCCACCATACACGTGTAATGTAGGTACAATGCTTCTTTTCTCGACAAGATAAAGACATGCTAAAAATTTTGTTATGGATATTCTTATAACACTGGCCTACAAAAAAAAATTTTTTGGTTGTAACATAAAGCTGAATAGCATTTTATGGTAGAACGGACGTATTCAAATACGAAAATGAGGAAAAAAAGTTGTAACACGTAAGGTTTTCTTGTTACATTTATAGAACCACATTTAATGTTACAATATCTGATATGTACTTACCTACTGAAAAAATGTGACTACATTTAAGTAAATCCCAAAGATTATAGCTATTGATTTAAAATACTAATTAAATTCTATTTTCTCCTTTTATGAGGGGTCATATCTTCTCTCTTCAAAAACCAGCAGTAAACACATATCATGGCTGGATCGCATCGTCCTTGATAGCAAATTTCCATTGTCCTTATATCTCGGTGGAATCTTTTATCCTGTTTGTCACTGACAGCTCCCAATTTTTTCTGAAAATCATAATTTTCATTTCGTTGGCCAATAAGTTCCATTCCTTAAGACGGCAACTAAGAAGTTCTGACTGTTGCTTTGATAACCCCAAATCATGTACTAAATCATTTAACTCACTTTGAGCAGTTAAATGTGGGACCTTTAGTGAAAATAGGGTCTGTGCACTGTTCTTCGGAGCTGGCTGATGATGCGTTGTCTCCAATATATTCCAAAACAACATTTTGCGGATCTTAAGGTGCGATCAGTACTGGTAAATCTGCATTATGAGGAACAGGTCGTATTGCAGACTGCAAATTTGGATAGTCGATCTTGTGCTTTCCCTTTTTGGAAGAACCTTCAATCTTTGTCAGGCAAAAATAGAAATCGTTCAAATGATTAGTCGATTCTATACCATAGGGACTGCAAAAGGCTTTGATTTTTCTTTTCCCGTTCATCAATGATACGCTACAACTAACACAGCACACATGGGGAGCCCACTGCTTGTCTTGATCTCCAATTAAAACACCAAAATATTGGAAGTAGGCTTTTTTTAACACTTTTAGAAAATGGCCTGGCTTGTGATTTCGCCATAAATTCTTCACAAATACAACAATTTTGTCAGGAGAGATTTTGCAACTGCGGCGCGTCTGTCTCGACATTTTCTTCCTTAATACACTTTCTTATCTACACACAGAGAACTTTTCAAAAAAAAAGGAAAAGTTAAGTACTTTTCCTGTTATAAAATGCATCCATATTAACCGTCCCTTCTTAAAATTGACTACCTGCTAATGTAAAATGGTCATATTGAGTTATTGAAAAGTGGTACGTGTTAGGGCTTTAGGAATATTTTTCCTATTCTTAAAAGGGTATTTCCGCTTTAAAAATAAAGATCTGCTTTGTGTTACGAAAATCATGTTGACCAGTGTAATTATACAATATGATATGTTAAAGTTTTGAATCAAGATTAATTGAATAGATGACAAAAATAAAACTAATATGATACATATATCAAAATTACACATATTTATTTATTAGACTTAAAATAAAACTATCATAAGTATTCTGATAAACATTACATTGACACACAAAGAATTTTAAACAGAATATGACAGTAGAGAAAAGGGTGAGTATGAGGATTGATTAAGGTTTACTTTCCTGCAGCCGTAGCTAAAGGATTTCTCAGTACGAGAATAACAGAATCACCTCTGAGAAACATTTTGGATATGAATCTATCTTTGTTCACCGCTTTACCCTGTAACAAAAGAAATTTTATTTATATTAATAACTTGATATAATAGTGCTTCAATTTATATTATTATTAAATAATACAATACAATTAAGGCTAGCGTCATTTCAATGGGATTTTTGTCTCCTAGCAATAATTAACTAGACCTTAAAATACAACTCAGCTCAAATTACCAAAGTTGAATAAGTTTTCAAAGTTGACATTAAACGCTAAGGCGACAGTTACATGTAAAGTATTTACTGTGATCCATTAATATAATATTTATTGATGGACGTCAGTATTTATTGATGGATTAATAAATTAATAATAAAATCCATAAATAAATATTGACATCCATCAATACACTAGACTACACGTTCAGTAAATACCACGATACATCAGTATTTACTGACGGATCACTGCAGTAAATACTTTACGTGTAACTGTCGCCTAACATTTTCAACATAAAAAAACAATAAATAGTATTAAAAATATACGTAAATAATATATTAAAAAAAAAATATTAGAGAAATGTGATCAAATGCGAATACACAATATACTTATTCCCAACATTAAATGACAAAGGTGTTGGATAACATTTTTCCAGCAAACAATCTCCATTCAATTTAATTAGTTGTATGTAACACATGAGATCCAACTGTCGATGGCGATAATATGTATAGTTGAGGAATACGTATAAACCCATAAATTCAAATTATTGAATATTTTAAGATATTTGTTTTCTATACAACACATTCATGTAGGTATGTGTGTCAGTCCTTTTTTCCTACCCAGAATATGAAAACAGCATGATGTTATGTACATATATATGTTTGGAGGTTTAAAGTATCAAACTATTAAGTCTTCTGAATAGAAGATGTAGAATTATTAAAAATGAAATACCGTGATGACAAGCTAATCCTGGTTACAATAATAAGTAGGTTATATAAAGTGGGACGAAAGTGATTCACCATCATCCTAATCGGGAGATTGTTATTGACTCAGTGTGAAAGTGAAATATTAGAAATGGCTACTTTTTTAAATATCAAACACATTAATACAGTGAAAAATTGTGGCGGCAATGTACTTGATTTGGTGTTTACAGATAACTCTTGTATAAGAATCAGTGAATCAATTGAAAATTTATTACCAATAGAAAATTATCATCCGCCGCTAAATATTGAAATACCCAATTTATCCCTCAACTTTTTGGAGGTGTCCACATCTAGTTTTAACTTTTATAAAGCAGACTATGATAAAATATGTGAATTTCTATATTGTGTAGATTGGTCTTTTCTTGATGTTGAAGTACTGGATAATGGCACTGAACTTTCCTATAAAATTCTATACGAGTCAATTCAAGAATGTGTTCCTTTTACCAAGTGTAAAAAATCTAATTTCCCAAAATGGTACAGTAAATGTCTTATTTCTTTAGTAATACAAAAGAAAATTGAACATAAAAAGTATAAAGAGACAGGTAAACTTGTGGACTATGTCACATTCAGAAACACTAGAATATAATGTACCAATTCAACTAAAAAATGTTACAAGGATTACATTTACAAAATTGAAAACTCCATTAAAACAAATGTGAAATCTTTTTGGTCCTATGCAAAATCACTTAACAAAAATGAGTTAAGTATACCTAGCTCAATGCACTATGAAGGTAATATTTTCGACAACCTGCCTGATATTGTAAATGCCTTCGCTGATTTCTTCAGTAATGTCTATGAGGTTGAAGACAATAATTACAATATCCCTGAGTTTAAATCTGATTTAAAATTGCATATACCACAATTCTTAATTAATATTAATGACATAGAATCCGCAATAAAACAACTAGATTCAAACAAAAATTCTGGTCCTGATAATGTAACTCCTATATTTCTCAATTATTATCTTATCCCCTATCAGTAATTTTTAACAAATCTTTAAAACTCGGTTGTTTTCCAGAAACATGGAAATTTAGATTTTTGACTCCAATTTTTAAAAAAGGCAATAAAAATGAAATAACTAATTACCGGCCAATATGTATTCAATCAACAATATCCAAGCTTTTCGAAAAGATTGTTTTAAAAAAAATTACCCATCATTTTAATCAAATAATTACACCATACCAACATGGATTTTTAGCTGGCAAATGCACACTAACTAACCTATTATTGTATGAGAACTTTATACAAGATTCATTAGCCTGTAGAAAGCAAGTGGACTCCATTTATACTGATTTCAGTAAAGCTTTCGACAAGGTGTGCCATAGCATACTGTTGAATAAACTGTAGGAAGTCGGTGTACATGGTAGTCTTCTTGAGTGGATTAAAAGTTATATTATGAGAAGAAGGTTGGCAATAAGAATAAATAACACCCAATCTAAAATTATCATAGCAACAACTGGAGTGCCCCAAGGATCTCACTTGGGTCCAATTCTGTTTGTATTGTTTATTAATGATATTGTGAAAATCTTTACAGACATTATTTTTATTCTATTTGCGGATGATATGAAGCTTTACAAAACTATTTCAAATTTACATGACTGTTATGTTTTACAACTCAATCTTGATAGATTATTTAAATGATGTAGACAATAAACTGCATTTAAATATTTCCAAGTGTCAATTGATGCAATTCTACAGCTAAATAAATCCCCTATTATCTTTGAATATAGGATTGATAATGTTAAACTTAATTCTGTATCAGAAATCAAAGATCTGGGGGTGATTTTTGATACAAGACTTACCTTTGTCAATCATATAACCAACATCAGTATAGAGCAATGAAACTGTTAGGTTTCGTTTTGCAAGTTGGTAAGGATTTTAATAATATTCATATTTCAAAGAAACTGTTTACATCACTTGTTCGTTCTCAGGTTGAATATACATAACACAACAATTTGGTCACCGTATTTCAATTCTCATTCTTATACTGTAGAAAAAATCCAACATATATTTCTAAGATATGTATATCAATTACAGACTTAACATACCAATAGAAAATTTGGATTATTACTATTTACTTAAAGAAACAAATTTATTAGAGCTTTCTGAGAGAAGATTATTATTTGATTTACTATGATTATTTAAAATTATTAATAATCAGTTAGACTGTCCAGAATTCTTAATAAATTTCAATGTACCAAATAGAAAAACTAGAAATCTTTTTTTAACACTTCCTTTCATAAATTTAAAAACGAACTAACATCAATGCTTCATAAAAAAAACAGTCAATCGCTGCCAACAATGTAATCTCGTTTGAAATGTGATATTTATTAAATTTTCTGTCATATAGATCTTTTCATTTTTTTAAGATTTGCTATACATTTTTTTTTGCTTGCCTACTTTGCATATATAGTATAATCTATATCTATAAAGCAAAGTGTCCTGACTGACATACTCACTCATCAACGCACAGCACAAACGGCTAATTAAGAAATTTTGAAATCAAATAGGTTTCATAACAAAACCTTCCACTAAGGAAGGATTTTTGGAAATTCCTCCCCTAAGGGGGTGAAAATTAGGGTTAAAAGTTTTTAAGAATATACAAATATCTCGGACACCAGACGTGATGTGAACTTGAGATTCGGCATATTGATACTCCTTTTAAAATTAGTAATAGCATGTTTCGCCGTTTTTCTATATATTGTTTAAAAGGGATGAAAAAGGGCATACGGAAATAGGGATAATTTTTAAATGAGTATTAATAAACCAAAAATTCATTTTATCGAAATTTAGATAGTAGATGTCTGTGGGTTGAAGGTCGGCAGTTAATGACCAGAAATATATGATTTACAACCGTATATAGACTAAATTAATATTAAGTTATCACGCACCCAGTAACAAGTTGCCACATTTTGGAGACTTACGATGTTAATCGTCCCACAGATCCAGACTGAAAACACAATTTAAAAATGTGTCTCCACTGGGAATCGAAACCGGGACCCTTGAATCAGCAGTCAGATACCTAACCAACTGAGCCACGAAGGCAGATTATAAAAAAATCTATATTTATTTATTTTAATCCACAAATAAATACAAAAAATAACACACAATATTATAAAAATTAATTATGATACGTCACTGAATTATGACATGATATTTAAACAAATATTAGTTTCCCTATGGACAAAGTTTTCATAATATACCATAAACACAAAAACTCATAGTGTGCACTCTCTACATGATACCTGTTAAGAAATTAATGTAAATAAATTGCTTTAACAATAAACGATCATATATGAGATAATGCATAAATTTATATATTTATTTTTTAAAGACACCAACAGAACATTGAAATATACACACACAAGTTAACACATGATACAAACACATAAGGTCTCCAATGACAGGCGTCTGTCACATACTACTAAATATTAATTTATATAAAGACACCAACAGAACATTGAAATATACACAGACAAGTTAACACATGATACAAACACATAAGGTCTCCAATGCTCCAATGACAGGCGTCTGTCACATACTACTAAATATTAATTTATATAAAGACACCAACAGAACATTGAAATACACACACACACAAGTTAACACATGATACAAACACATAAGGTCTCCAATGCTCCAATGACAGGCGTCTGTCACATACTACTAAATATTAATTTATTAAAGACACCAACAGAACATTGAAATATACACACACAAGTTAACACATGATACAAACACATAAGGTCTCCAATGCTCCAATGACAGGCGTCTGTCACATACTACTAAATATTAATTTATTAAAGACACCAACAGAACTTTGAAATATACACACACAAGTTAACACATGATACAAACACATAAGGTCTCCAATGCTCCAATGACAGGCGTCTGTCACATACTACTAAATATTAATTTATTAAAGACACCAACAGAACTTTGAAATATATACACACAAGTTAACACATGATACAAACACATAAGGTCTCCAATGCTCCAATGACAGGCGTCTGTCACATACTACTAAATATTAATTTATATAAAGACACCAACAGAACATTGAAATATACACACACAAGTTAACACATGATACAAACACATAAGGTCTCCAATGCTCCAATGACAGGCATCTGTCACATACTACTAAATATTAATTTATATAAAGACACCAACAGAACATTGAAATATACACACACAAGTTAACACATGATACAAACACATAAGGTCTCCAATGCTCCAATGACAGGCGTCTGTCACATACTACTAAATATTAATTTATATAAAGACACCAACAGAACATTGAAATATACACACACAAGTTAACACATGATACAAACACATAAGGTCTCCAATGCTCCAATGACAGGCGTCTGTCACATACTAATAAACATTAATTTAAATAAAAAAAAAACAATCAATAAATCAATAAACAATAAATGTTGATGATAATATGATGGATGTGTGTCAAGATAGAAGAATGCGGTGTTTGGTTCTCTCTACCTACCCCATGAGGAAATTGGCATGATAGTAAGTAGATGAACACTATTACATTCATAGTAGTGGAGAATAATAAACACTGTTTTCCAACTGTCGATTTGTTCAAGAGAACTTCGTTCTCTTGACATATAGACAAATGTTTCAAGCCAGGACACGCGAGATTTGTATGCAGGGTCTATATTTTTCACAGTTCAAAAAACACCAACTTAGAGGCTTCGCAGCACATATGTTCTATGTATGGAATTTAATCAGAATTCGGAGTAGAACATTTAATGTGTGTCTGTGTGTGTGTTCCCATTGATCCGCTCAATTTACAGAGCTCAAAATTTCAGAATATATAAACAGTAATAGGCCTACAAAACTTTTATACTCAGAATTTTGAATTTTCGTTTCAGTCAGGGGTTATCAACTATTGAATTACTATTCAACTATTGAATTTTATTCAACTATTGAATTGGTGACAGTAGAATAAATGACAATGGGAAAAGACTGATAGATGTTTGTGTGGAAATGGATTTCTTTGTGTCAAACACTATGTTTGACCACAAAAAGATTCATATGTATACATGGGAGAGAGGGGATGAAAGATCTATCATAGATTTTGTGTGCGTGGACTCTGCTTTGAGGAAAGCGACGGTAGACACGAGGGTTTATAGAGGTGCCGAACTGGAGACAGACCATTTTCTGGTTGTCTCAAAAATTAATCTTTTTGCTGGATGGCGATCTCGAACTAAAAAGATCAACCCACCGTCGCGAATCAAAGTGGAGAAGCTACAGGAAGAAAATGTCAGACGAGAATTTGAAAGAAAGGTTGTATGCGCTCTTGACACTCACATAGCGAGAGATATAGATATAGGTGAGGCATGGGATATACTAAGGAACACTCTAATTAATGCAGCAAAGAATACGTGTGGTGAAGCGAAAAGATGCAGAGTGAAAGGAGATGCATGGTGGAATAAAGAAGTACAGGAAATAGTGAAAGAGAAACATGAAGCATGGAAGAAGTGGTTGACGTGTAAAGGAGAAAGGAATGAAAAAGAAAAAGAAGCGCGAAAAGTATATAACGAATGCAAGAGGAAAACAAAAGAAGTCGTGAAAAGAGAGAAAAATGCCTTGAAAGATAGTGAAAGTATAAAAATTGTGAATGATTTTGCAGGTAACAAAAAAATGTTCTGGAAAAGAGTGAATAGGAGAAAGCAAGTAACGTCGAACGGATCAAATGCATCAACGACAAAGACAGAAATATGGTTATGGATGAAGCGAAAGTCACGCAGAGATGGAAGGAGTACTTTGAAGAATTGTACGAAAGCTCGCAGAGTGAAAGCATGAGGTATGTAAGAATAACACAGAATGAAAACGAGAATGATAGAGAAAAAATTACAATAGAAGAAGTTAGAGAAGCAGTGAAGCATGCACATACAGGAAAAGCAGCGAGATTTGTTTGCATAACAACTGAACTCATCAAATATGGTGGCGAAAAGACAATGGAATGGTGTCATTGCCTCTTTAACAAATGTTGGGAGACAGGATATACTCCGTCAGATTGGAGAAACGCAGTGATTTTGCCCCTCTTTAAGAAAGGGTCAAAATTAGACTGCAAGAACTACCGAGCTATTAGTCTGCTGGGTTCAGTTGGAAAACTTTATGCTAGGATCTTAGATCAAAAGTTACGAAAGGTGACAGAAAGCAAGGTATGGGATGCACAAGGAGCGTTTGTTAGAGGTAGAGGATGCACTGACCAAATCTTTTCCCTTCGAATGGCAATTGAAAAGGTTCTGGCAAAAAACCAGAAGCTTTTCTGTGCTTTCATAGACCTGGAAAAGGCTTATGATAAAGTCGACCGGGAAAAACTTTGGAACGTGCTATCAGTGTACGGAGTGGAGAGTAAGCTGATAGGAGCAATTGCGTCTCTTTATGAGGGTAGCCAGGCTTGTGTGAGGGTTGATAACTCTCTCACGGATTGGTTCCCCATCAACAAGGGAGTACGACAGGGCTGCGTCCTATCACCGTGGCTCTTCAATCTGTACATTGACTACTGTGTAAAAGAACTGAAGAATGCAAATATAGGTTTGAAGCTGGATGATGTGAATGTATGCGATCTTATGTATGCGGATGACAAGGTATTAATGGCAGAAAGTGTGAAAGACTTAGAATACTTGGTAAAAATGGTATTCGATGGATGCATCCAAAATGGACTGAGAATGAATGGAGCTAAGTCTAAAGTAATGGTATTTGAGAAGAGCGAAAGACGAACAATATGCGAGATACGAGTTAATAATGAACTACTAGAACAAGTGGATGAATATGTGTATTTAGGAAGTATGTTTCAGCGTGATGGAAAATTGGAAAAAGATATAGAAAGAAGGGTAACGGCAGCAAATAGAGTAAATGGTGCATTAAGAACAATAATGGCTGACCCAATTATCTCAAGGCCAGCAAAACTCGCTGTGCACAACGCTATTGTCGTTCCAACCATAATGTATGCAAGTGAGACATGGGCATGGCAGAAGACGCATGAAAGTAAAATTAACGCTGTGGAAATGAGGTCCCTAAGACGAATGTGTGGTAAAACAATTTATGATAGGATAAGGAATCAAGATATCAGAAGAGAATGTAAGATTGAAAGGGATATCACGAGTAGAATGAAGATAAATGCTTTGCGATGGTTCGGACATGTAGAGAGAATGGACGATGAACGCCTGACAAAGAAAGTATACAAGGCTGAAAAGAGTGGGATGAGATGTAAGGGTCGACCGAGAAAGAGCTGGCATGATCATATAAATGAGATTTTGAAAGAGGGGAACATACGAAGTCAGAACAATAGGAGAGCATGTATAACGCGATGTATGAATGTAAATGAGGCAAAACAGGTATGTCAAGATAGAAGAGTCTGGCGTTCGGTTCTCTCTGCCTACCCCAAATAGGGAAACGGCGTGATGGTATGTATGTATGTATGAATTTTTACTTTATTTTTCCATATATCTCAGAAACCATAAAAGCTATAGCTCTCCAACTATAGTGTGGACCTTCCCTAGTTCTATCCGGTATGGAGCGGTATGAAGAGCGGGGGCAAGAATCGCCGCTAGTGACCAATCATCAGCAGGCATTTAGTTTACCGCCAACTTTCTGGTGAGACGGATATGAACACATTAAGGGTGTTATCTACATGCGTCAAGGGAGAACTTTCTGATTGGTGTTTTTTTTTATATATTTGGTATTGGTGTATTTTAAAATAAATTACATATTCACTTGATTTTAAAATACCTATTAGTATGGAATTCTACATAGTAAACACAGTCAGCATTGATAAAATTAAAAAATCATACTCTTACTTTTATCACCTGTTTCATAATGGTTTATTTTATTTATTTATTTACTTAATGGTTAATTTTATTTATATTTTTTTTGTTTAAATTAGATGTATTAATTTTTATATTACGTTTTACATTTTAAAAAGAATACTACTACTACTTAAACATGTTTTATTACCTACATAAAATTTCTATAATATTTTATATCGATAGCGTTCATGTCATGATGCATGATTTTAAATGAAGCAAATATTTTTTGAATAATAATACACTCTAAAATATTTCTAAATAATTTCAATCATTTGATTTATTGTATTAACTTTGTAGATTTCTTTATCATATGTGTACCTACCTATGTATATTCAATATTTTGTAAAGTGCCTACCTCAACACGGGATTTCTTCCTAGTGAGGTAAAAACAAGTTAAAACTATGTATTGTTTTTATAGGTATTATTACAAGATACACATCTGCATGTGTAAAATGGCCCTAGAACAGATATACCTACTTGGGTGGTAGTTATATTTTGTACCGACTTTATTATATACATGCATAGTCTGAAAAATAAATGAAAATGTGTGGTACTAAGTTAACTCTGCCAAACCCGCGAGGTACATAACGTGATGGTACATTTGTAAAAATAAATACATTAAACATTTTCAATACGTGTAAAACTACCTTAATCTCCCCGTCTTCATACCGCTCCATACCAGATAGAACTAGGGAAGGTCCACACTATACTTGGAGAGCTATAAAACGCTGAAAATTAGTATGAATATAGACAAATTAATGCAAAATCTCAAATTTGTTTTTTCAAAAAAATTTCTCAAACATTTTTTATTAAGAAAAATATTTTTTATGATAAATCTATGTGTTTAACTGCCTATATTTCCAAAGTTTTTAAAAATATCAAATAAAAATTAAACACCCCAACTAAAAAAATTTAATTTGCTATATAAATATGAAATATTTTATTTTTATATATTTTATTTTTCAAATAAGGAAAACATGTGGAATACAGGACATGGTTCGATGGAGTAGATCCAGAAGAAGACATTGGAGGGACCACGTAGCCAGGAAGGACAGTGATAGACTCGCAAATATAGCAGCAAATGAAATCCCTTCTGGCCACCGCTTACCCGGAATACAACCCAAGAGATGGAAGGATAGCTGGACTTCGTCATCCCAGGAGGCATAGTTTCTGAAGAACAGACCAACTAGGTCTACTAAACGAAGAAGAAGAAGAAGAAGAAGAAATATGAACATTGTAGTAGTATATACATACTTACATATAGCACATCTCAAACTTTTTTTAACAATTTTTATAAAAATTGAATTTAGTGACGACATCAATTCAATCAATTTGTATGGCAGTCGCCTATACACAATATGTAAGAAGACTTATGGTGACTTTCACCAATGTTACCTAAACTGTCACATAGCTGGGTATCACCTAAGCTTAGGTAGCCCCTAACGTATCGTTTGGTTTTTACCAGTCTATTTTATCTGTTCCCTAGCTAGGAATTCAAAACGATTATTTTTGTTTATAAAGTGGCAACATTTGTATTTGGAATGCATCATATTGCATCATGTTTTTTCTATGACTGTCACTTTCTGTCAATTACGTTGTGATTTCGTTCAACATTTCCAAATAATTCAGTTTTAGTTTAGTTGATTTTAGTTATTTTCTCGTTAATAAGTAACTATTACTTGTGCTATTAATAATAATATGTATATTCAATGCCTAAAAATGCAATAATGTTATACATAAATATTGAGGACATCATTTAGCAATTTTGTCTTGTATTTTAGGAAATACCAATCGAAAGAAAACGGCAACCAAATTTTACCGTCGATGAGAGTTTGAAACATTACGGCATTTATAATCCTATTCATTTTTATTTTCAAAATGCGTGTAAATCGACGAAAAATTAAAATTATAAACACAATTGTGGTGGGCAAAGCCAACTGGCCTTTTCCCCCACCAGGCGACCCGAACGGTCGAGCCCGGCTGACAGCGGTCCGAGCAGCGGGCGGTTTATCTTCTGCCAACTTCCGTCCGGTGAAGCTGTTACACCTCGTCGTCTCAATTGTTGTTCGCGAATTTTCGTAGTCGTAATTAATAATCTTAATCGATCTTTAAAATACCATTGTAATTATAATAAGTTTGTATTCAAATATATCCTGTAAGTAACTCATCTTTCATTATATTGAAATACCCACTGCTCTCATATATTCTGTTTAATATTGTGCATTTCTATGCTATACGATTACTGCCGGTAACGTATAGTATATTGGGGGACGATTTGTCCATATTACACGTGTGGATAAATCGTGATACAGGTACACGTCGATTGGTTCGATACCAACCCAAACGTGCAAAAGGTTCCTTCGTCCGGCAGTTCGATTCTGCCCAAACGAAGAAAGTGGAACAGGGCTTCAAACCCTCAGTGTCTTTCCACGAGAACCATACCTTCAAGGCCTCCCAAATAAGGTAAGCAAAACCATATGTAGCCTTCAGCACCTCAGCCCCCCATACAATTGATAATATTATGCTACTAAATGGCTATATACTGTCATTTTGACAGTTGTTTCTTAAGTATTCGTTTAGGTGCCGGAAATCGGCTCCCCAGAATTAGGGGGCTCTTAGCGTCTTAGGTAACTCTTATGCAGGTGGTGAAACGAAAATTCACGTTAGGTGCTACATAAGAACTCTTAGGTAGCACCTAAGAGTTAGGGGACGTTGGTGAAAGTGACCATTAATCTCCAAACATACATACATACATACCATCATTCTGTTTTCATATTCTGGGTAGGAAAAAAGGACTGACCTCCATACTATACTATCCTGACATACATACCTACATACATGTTTTATAAAGATAATAAAATATTTTAATATATTTATTAATTTGTGTTAGGTGTTTATAGTTTAGTTAACGAGAATGATATAAGTACTGAGATTGGGAAGAGGATTCTTGCAGCTAACCGGAGTAACTTTGGTCTCATTGGACAATTGAAATCACGCCTATTGTCCAGAAAAACTAAAGCCACATTATACAAGACACTAATTAGACCAGTCTTAACATATGCCTCGGAGACTTGGACACTAACCAAGCACGATGAAAACAAACTAGACGCCTTTGAAAGAAAAATCTTACGCAGAATATATGGACCAATTAATGATGGTCAAACATGGCGTAAGAGATACAACACTGAGCTCTATGATCTTTACCAGGACATCAGCGTGGTCAAGTTTATTAAGATTAGCAGACTACGCTGGCTAGGTCATGTACACCGTATGGATGATCTGAAGCTCCCAAAAAGGGTGTTGACTAACAACCCAACCGGTAGAAGAAGCGTAGGGAGACCTAAACTACGATGGTTGGACGGCGTTGTCGCAGATTGTCGGGCTATGGGGCAGCAGAACTGGAAAGTGGCAGCCAACAATAGAGCAGTTTGGAGAAGATTCTTGGAGGCAGCTAGGACCCATCAAGGGTTGTAACGCTGAGGATGATTATGATGATGTTTATAGTTTGGTAGATATTCTTTAATTATGCATACTATCACCATTGACAGTTGGATCTCATGTGTTACATGCAACTAGTCTATAGAAACACATAAGTACAATATCAATATGAAGTTGATAATTCAATTTTCCTAATCAGGTGCTTGTTATATACATACATACAATATCACATTGAATATTTTGGTACTTAATTATTTACAAGTACTGTCCCTCGCCGATTACAATAATTTTTATACCAATAGATAGATAAACACGTATATATTACGTGAAAAATAATAATTTATGGCGGTAATGCTTTAAAAAATGTATAAAAAATAAAATAAAATTGCGAAAAATGTATGAAGGAATCCATTATAAAAATGGTTGGTTTCCTGACTGCTCATGTGTCCGAAATTCACCAAGACTTAAACACTAGCACTATACAATTATATTACAGCATAGTAATTAAATAATACTTGCATTATCATTTCTTGAAAAATATATGACTCCATTTTGATAATTAATGCAACTCGGTCACGCAAGTTCAATGATAACCAGACACAAACCTAACTAACCTATTCTTACCCAAAGTTTGGTTTGAATAGGTAAGTTAGGTTAGTATGTAGTTATTATTGCCACTCTCATGAGCGAGTTGCATCATATCTATAGGTAGGTACTGTATTATAATATTTATAAGTACCACAGGTGTGAATGTGACAAATTGTGATTGTATTATTGTTTATAATTTGCTTTCAAAACGCCAGTAGTTTGGTTTGAATAGGTAAGTTAGGTTAGTATGTAGTTATTATTGCCACTCTCATGAGCGAGTTGCATCATATCTATAGGTAGGTACTGTATTATAATATTTATAAGTACCACAGGTGTGAATGTGACAAATTGTGATTGTATTATTGTTTATAATTTGCTTTCAAAACGCCAGTAGTTTGGAGGTAGAATTGCCACCTGACCTGGCGGACAGAATAAAATTTATTTTCCTGTATATATATATATATATACGCGTTTAACCATCTATTGGTATAAAAATTATTGTGATCAGCGAGGGACAGTACTTATATACAATTATCTAACTACTAAGTGCATGTAACACATGAGATCCAACTGTCGATAGCGATTTATGTATAGTTGAAGAATATGTACCAAACTATAATCCCATAAATACAAATTATTTAATATTTTAAGATATTTGATTTTCTATACAACACATGTACCTACATATGTATGTATGTCAAGATAGGATAGTATGGAGGTCAGTCCTTTGATCCTACCCAGAATATGAAAACAGAATGATGGTATGACATGTAGTATGTTTGGAGATTAGTATCAAACAATTATGTCTTCTTAGATATCGTGTGTAGGCGATTGCCATACAAATTGTATGAAGCAATGTCGTCACTAAATTCAATTTTTATAAAAATTATTAAAAAAAATTTGAGATGTGGTAATACAATTTTAATATTTTTTATAGAAAATTAAATTATCTAGTTGGGGTGTTTCGGCTTTTTTTGATATTTTTAAAAAATTTGGAAATATAAGCGGTTAAACTCATAAATTTATCATGAAAAAAATATTTTCCTCAATAAAAAATGTTTGAGAAACCCTGGATTTTTTTAAAAAAAAACTAATTCGAGATTTTGTATTTGTCTACGTTTATACCAAATTTCAGAGTTCTAGCTTTTATGGTTTCTGAGATATATGGAAAAATAAACCAAAATTTCAAAAGTTGATAACCCCTGACTGAAACAAAAATTCACACTTCTGAGTATAAAAGTTTTGTAGGCCTATAACTGTTTGTATATTCTGAAAATTTGGGCTCTGTAAATTGTGAATTGCGGATCAAAAGTGATAAGGGGGGGACGGACACACACACACACAGACATACACACGAAATGTTCTACTCCGAATTCTGAGTAAATCCGTGTATGGAACATATATGCTGCGAAGCCTCTAAGTTGGTGTTTTTTGACTTCAAAGTTGGAAAAGCCGTGAAAAAAGTAGACCTCTGCATACATTCTCGCGTATTCTGGCTTGAAACATTGTCGATATGTTAAGAGAACAAAGTTCTCCTGAACAAATCGACAGTTGGACAACTTGAATTGACGTGCTCTATCTTTCTCTCCAATAGTATTTAACTTTTTGCAGTGAAAAATCTGTGCAATTCATTACTTATATATATCATTCGATAGCAATTTTTCTGCTTTACTGTGTGATAAACTTATTTTTGTAAAATTAATTGAATTGGAAAGGCTGTCGTGGAAAAAGTGAATAATCATCGGAAAACTGTGAGAAAATTGAAAACGCTGCTCTTCCCGATTATCAAAGTGATAAAATTTTGTTTGTAAAATATAGAGGGTATCAACCCGAAGAAAAAACGTCGCGGAGGCGCTACTCTAACTCCTAACGCTGAGGAAGGAAAATGATTTTTCCGTAGTGAAAATTTTCAAAGTTTTTCCAAGGAAATTATTTTTTATCTTTTTGCAGTTCATTTGAAAAGTGCTACAAAACTGCATTTTTAGTATTCGAAATTAAACAAAATCAATAAAGTTATACCAGTTTATATCTGAAAAGTGACATTTTGGTGAAGTGCCGCTTTTGGTGATGGGTATGTGTTGTTTATTTATATACTATTAGAAAGCCCATCAAATTTGGTACAAAAAACCTCGCGGGATCAATGTTCTATCTTACAAGGTTCTAAAGTTATCTATGAAAATAAGCTTTTTCTCATACTAAATAGAGCTCTGTTGAGCCCTACCCACATACCTACACTATATATGTACATAACAAAAAATCAATTAACAATTAATATGGATTGCTTTAAATGCCAACAAACTGTAACTGACGGGGTAACCTGTACATCGTGCAAAAAGTTATTACATTATGAATGCGGGGGTACCTCTGAGACTACTTTCCGAAAATCAAACATAGAGAAAAGGAAAATCTGGCGCTGCGTAACGTGCAAATCCGACCCTACTAACTCTAATAACACCATAGATTCTGTGATGGCAGAACTAAAAAAGATTACCTCTGAACTGTCTGCATTTAAATCCATAAGCATACAAGTACAAGATCAAGTCAAAGAGTTAAAAGATGAAATAACACAATTTAAAAAATCCATTGACTTTACAAACTCAAAACTTGATCAATTTTCTGTTAGGTTCGAGGCTTTGGAGAGTAAAATTCATAAAGTTGACAGATTAGAATCCGAGTTAGCTACACTAACGAAAACAGTAAACATTTTGAAACAAAAAACAGATAAAAATAACAGAGAACTATTAGAGTCTGAGCAACGTTCACTGGTAAATAATATAGAAATCCACGGCCTGCCAGAATCAAACCAAGAGAATATTAAAAGAGTTGTTTTGGATATTGGAAAATCGTTGGGGTGTACACTTAGTGACAAAGATATAATCGAGACATATAGAACAGCCGGCAGCAGAAATATTTTGACTCGGAAGAGTAACAATATTGTTGTTAAGTTTGACTCTAAGAACAAAAAAGATGAAATGTTGGCAGCAGTCAAAAAGAAGAAAGGCATCGACACAAACATGATCAATATACCAGGAGAGAAGATTCGCTTTTTCATTAACGACCATCTAACATTCAAATCGAAACACATACTGAGAGCCGCCAAAGAATTAAAAAAACAAAATAACTACAATTTTTTATGGATAAGAAACTCAAAGATCATGATTCGGAAGGACACCACCTCAAGACCGATACATATCTACAGCGTAGATCAACTAGAGGACCTCGAACGTCAATGAAATACTCATTTATATTATTATTTAAATTCTACTTACCAGTGTCACAATACACACAGAAATATACATACATTCTCACAAATTACACAATACACATACAAGACTCACTTAGACCAACATGTTACAACAATCAGTATGTGAATGCATATGTAATATTCTTATCATATAATAGATCCAATTGCATTGGATATCTCGATATAGGTGATTGTTATTCATTTGAATGTAACTTAAGTCTAAAAATGGATATTACGCTTACGTTGCTAGTGCGTACGAATTACCTATGTCAGTCAACAGAGCTGAGCCCAGTGGACTTTTCACAATTCATAACATTTTTCTATAGATATTATTTATGTTTAATAATTGTATTTTTTTTGAGTATCAGTAATGATAACTTAATATCTACCTATTATAATGGCTGAATCTATTCATGTGTACTATCAAAATACTCGCGGATTAAGAACAAAAACTGAAGAATTCTATTTTAACGTATTGTCAAACGATTATGACGCAATATTTATATGTGAAACATGGCTTGTTGATAGCATATCCGACAGTGAAATATTCGATACACGCTATAATGTGTACAGGAGAAATAGAAATATTCAAAATAAAATCAGAGGGGGTGGAGTGGCAATAGCTATTAAAAAACAATACAAAATTATTGTACAGAATGATTGGTATACATCGGCAGAAGATATTTGGATAACGATTACATTAAAAAGGTTGAAAAAAGTCCATTTATGTTGCACGTATGTATATCCCAGGAACGGGCCCCAAACTGACAACTGCAGAACGAATAAATCTAGTTTCCGAGCATACTAATAGAATAAATGATTTGATAGTGAAATTTCCTGATGATGGTTTCTTGATTATTGGCGATTATAATATGCCCTTTATAAATTGGGAAACAACGGATGTTATAATGGACAACATAGATCAATGCTCTACATTATTGATAAATTCCCTTGCTTTCTCTAACTTAAAACAAATGAATAATATTCGCAATGCTCATAATCGCATATTAGACCTCATACTTAGTAACATATTAGTCTCTGTATCTGCTGCAGATGAGCCACTTGTTAGTGAGGATCCTCATCATAGATCATTACTGCTGGATATTACTCTAGCGGATTCTACGATGAAAACCTCACAGTTCCATAAAGCAGATTATAATACAATAAATGAAATTCTTTCAATAACTGATTGGAGTCCAGTTCAAAATACTTCTTGCATCAACGCATCTGTTGAAAATTTTTATAATATAATTAATCCTATTATAGATTCATTGATCCCAAGTAGAGTCATAAAAAGTTGTCACTATCCCAATTGGTATACATCATCATTGATAAAAATAACTAATGAAAAACTTTTTTACTTGAGATTATCGAAAAAAAATTAAAATCCCCTTGACCGCGCCACATATGAACTCTTAAGAAAAAGGCACAAAAAAATGGCTAAAGAGATATATAAACGATATATCACTTCTGTAGAATCGAATATTCAAAATAATGTCAAGAGTTTTTGGTCATATGTAAAATCACAAGGTAAATCACAGATTATACCCGACTCAATGACATATCAAACAAATAGTTCAGAAAATCCAGTTGAAACTGCCAACCTGTATTCGAAATATTTCGCCACAGTTTTCGACTCATCTACAGTAACACATACCAGCGGTCATAGTACAACTGATCAATCAAAATTTCCAATAAACATTGACAAAAACGTAACATTAATTTATCTTAGTAAAACAGACCCCAGGAAAGGCGCAGGTATTGATGGAATACCTGGAATATTTATTAACAAATGCGCCAACATGCTGGTGACACCGGTTTTCGATTTGTTTAACAAATCACTCAAACAAGGTATTTTCCCCGCGAGATGGAAAACAGCATTAATATCTCCGATTTACAAATCTGGTGACAAACATAATGTAGAAAATTATAGGCCCGTATCAAAGTTACCAATTTTGAGCAAAGTATTAGAAAAGATCGTCTATGACCAACTCTATCCCTGCATTTCTTCATTGATCACACAAAAGCAACACGGTTTTATGAAAAAGCGCTCAGTGATATCTAACCTCGCTGTTTTCACTCATTATCTCAATGATAATATGGATAAAGGACATCAAATTGATACAATTTACACTGATTATTCAAAAGCGTTTGATCGTGTTAACCATGATGTACTAATAACAAAACTTTTACAAATTGGCATACATGGAGATCTTCATAGATGGATTCAATCTTATATTTCTAATCGCACTCAACTTACGGTGGTAAAGGGTTATGCATCTGAAAATATAACACATATATGTTCTGGAGTTCCTCAAGGATCCCACTTGGGACCACTACTGTTTAATGTATATGTCAACGACATTGGAAATTGTTTTAAATACTCTAATTATTCACTCTTTGCAGACGACATGAAAATTTACAATTGTGTGAAAACTATATCTGACTGTGCAAAACTTCAAGAAGATTTGGATCGACTTGCAGCTTATTGTAGATGAACACCTCTAAATGTTTCTCAATTTCTTACACTAGAAAAATTAATAAACACACTTTCGATTACACATTAAATGATGAACACATAGTAAAGAAATCTTTGTGTCGGGATTTGGGATTATTCTTGGACAGCAAATTAAATTACAGACAACATATAGATAAAATTACAACAGCAGGTTATAAAAAATTAGGTTTTATTTTTAGGATAAGTAAAGATTTCAAAAATCCACAAACATTTAAAATATTATTTAATTCACTAGTCAGAAGTACACTGGAGTTTGGCTCTGTTATTTGGAACCCGCAATATCGAGTGCACATTAATAATATAGAAAAAATACAGCGTAAATATTTGAAGAGATTGGCATATCGAAGTATTGTTGCACCTATTCCACCGTCACTAGAATCAAGACGCAAATGCCAAGATATACAATTTCTGTACAACATATTGAACAATATTATTGACTGCCCGGAACTTTTGTCGAGTATTGACTTTAACGTACCATTGAGACGCTCCAGACACACAACTCTCTTCCGACCTAAATTATACAAAACTAATGCCGCGAAAAACTCAACTATAAACAGAATTATAAACACATACATAAAATATGAGAAGTCCCTTGACATAGACCTATTCAGTGATACAAAACATAAACAGGAATTTCATAAGATTATCACTAACGCACAGCACGCATGCACATACACATATATGTACACTTACACACACACACTCATACAAACACACACCTTCACACATATACACCCTCACACACACATATGATTTTGTATCTTGTATATATGACTGTATTTTGTAATAAATCATGATAGTATTGTAAGCTAATAATTGATGTACGGAGATGATAATTGTTATATTTGATATTTTTATACATATATACTATTCTTTGTACATTGTTAGCTTCAATTTGAAAAAATAAAAAAATAAATAAAAAGTATTCTGGCTTGAAACATTGTCGATATGTTAAGAGAACAAAGTTCTCCTGGACAAATCGACAGTTGGATAAACTTGTACTATTCGTACCTACAAAATAATTCACGTAAAATATACCACATAACCTCAAAATTAACCCACAAAGTGTATCAAAAAATTATCACGAAATGAATAATATATCAATGACTTCACTTACTTTCTTCCCTTTGCCAGTTCTGGGCATCTCTGTCCACATTTCTTTTACATTTTCCAAAACCATATTACAATGCCGGTCAAAGGCGCGAACCCTTCCGAGTAACTTTTTGTTGTTTCTACAATTAATTAGCACTTGAGTGTTGTTCTTAACTGACTGTGTCAGTACAGACAGTGGACCGGTGCTGAATTCCTCTTCTTCAATCTTCGCCAATTCCTCCAAACTCAGTTCAGAGCGGGGCTTTGTAGTTGTTGCCCTAAAATCAAAATATTTTTGATAGTATCAATTTTCCAATTGAAAATAATCAAAGCCTTCAAAATGTTGTACATTCGAATAGTTACATGTTAAAATGTGTGAAATATTAATTGTGAGATACGAAACAGCAAAAACTCAGAACAACGACACTTAACGAAAAAAGCACGCTTCAAACAAAATGTTGACATTAACAGAAGCAGTGTGACCGTTTTCTAAACTGCCGAAAATACCAAACTTGTGGCGAAAATATACTAAAGTAAACTAAACCCAATGTGAAAAAATACCAAAAAAATACTAAATTTTTTAACGATATTTGTGAGCATACTAAGAAAACACGCATATATTTATAGTAATATTGTTATGTTTATAACAAGGAAAAGCGTGGTTAACGAGTTTAAAACCTGATAAACAAAATAATATGGCGGTGGAGAAAGAATGTGTAGCGAAGAAGAAATGGAATAAAATGAAATTGGTTATATGTACAGAATAATAATCATCATCTTTGTAGAAAAGTCAAATAAAACACATAAGCTCCTGCTAAAAAGTCATGTACCTGAAAATCCAAGTGAAGTTATGGCAACACTATAGCTGTCCCTCGCCGATCGTAATAATTTTTATATCAATAGATAGATAAACGCGTATATATTACGGAAAAATAATAACTTTTGGCGGTGAGGCTTTAAAAAATTAAAAAAAAATAAAATAAAATTGCGAAAAATATATGGAACTTTAATACACCGGGGGGAGTTTAAAAGAAGCAAAGTGGGAAGGTCGGAAGGTGTTGCGAGGTTGTTGATAATTATTTAAATATTCTTTGAAAGTGAAAGTTGGGTATTGGTTTTGTCGGGAACTATTTTCTTATTCAGTGCTCACACTGAGGTGGCACTAGAGTATCGGCACAGCCGATTTCGACGACTTGCTAGGCTCAGGGCGGTAGCCGCCCTTCGCCGCCCACTAGTTGGTTTGCCCGGCCAGCTATCGGGTGCAAGCCGTCGCTGTGATTCCTCCCCGGGAATTAAAACTTAAATTAAACCTTAAAATTACCTAATTACTAACTATAATTAAAACAGGCTTCAGATTGGGATTGTATATGAGAGAGAAGAAAAAAAATCAATTCAGTTAACTAAAATTTACTAGCATCTAGGCACACAACGACATTACAAGCTAAAGAGACAATGTTATCTAAATGCTAGGACTTATACTAAGATCTTAATGTATACTTAAAACTATGTGTGTGCACACAACAAAACACGAAGGGAGTCTTTGAAAAAAAAGAACGTTGAAAACGTCGAAGTGGGAAGAAACGAAAATGAGAACAGGGCGGTATTGGCCTCCTGTGAGGCGATGGCTGGTGATCCTCGTGGGCGGCCTCTATTTCCAATCGAGATTAATATCGTTAGTGGTGAGTTGGGTAAATTAATATTATAGACTAATTTCGTTTGGGAAGCATAATACTCGCTTAGGAAGAAATATTCGTCTCTCTTTAGGGGTAGGATAATAAACCAAAAAGGTTATGAATATATTTACCAAAGAAAAAAAATGATAGGTACAAATATATTTTAATACATTTACGAATATAACTATTACGGATATAATTTTTATATAAATTTTATTGTATGTATACGGAAGAGGATTGCTACTCTAGACTCATTAGCGGTGAGTTAACATAAATTAATATTTGATGGTTTTAGGTATAAGTAGTCCAATTACGGATAAATTATTTTACGTACGGAGATAGATAAAGACCGTTTAAGGTCGATAGTGATTATAAAAAGAAAAAATTTAATTTTTTTCTTTCAATTAGGAACTTTGACCGATGTTTTTTTGATAATACTGAATAAGAGATCACCGCGCCGGTTACCGGATAAAGTCGTCTCAAGGGCGGTTACTTAAACAGTCACGCAGTCGGAACACCGAAATATTAAGAGGAGAATAGAGATAGTGACAGATATGCGACGGTTGAGAGGAAATAGTGCGTCAGACATGGAGAGTTCGGCAGAAAATAGTCCGGTTATACCAATGCCGATCGAAGAAGAGGCAGAGGCAGGCCAAAATTATAGCTCGCCCGCGAGAGCCGCCTTGGCCCCGTCTGGGACTTGGGAGCGGGCATGCGTACCACGTGTCCTGGAAGATACCTTCAGCGGTCTAGCCGAAGAAGACCCTGAACAATTCATACGCGCTTGTGAAGCGCATTTCAAGGCTGTACACTGTAGCCTGGCCGTGCAGGTGGAGAGAGCAGCGCAGAGGTTAAGAGGCGAAGCAAAGAACTGGTGGAGGCCTCACTTGCAAGGACGCTGGGGATGGGCGGACTTCTGCAACGTTCTTCGGTCCAGATATGGAACAGAGGCAGCTCGTGCCTCGCTGCTGGTGAGCCTGTATGGAGATCGACAGCGAGAGGGCGAAAGTGGTATTTGTTTCCTGCAGAGGAAAAATGTAATATACAGGAGACTATTTCCGAAGGGAGAGATCAACGAGATCTGTCAGGATCTCATCGGCCTGATGCACCCGAGGTACAGCGAACTTCTAGAAGTGGGTCTGACCTTCGGACCCTATACGATGGACACTCTGCGGAGTCGAGTTTCGGGACTAGACTTCCCACGGCAACCTTTATATACAAACACTACACGGGTTCAGTGGAACATGCCGTCAGTGCAGCATCAACATCGTCAAAATGGCTTCCAATCGGAGCCAGAGAGGTATATTGAAGGCGACCATCGCGCCGACTTGCGACAAAATGGCGGCGGACGAAACTATGTACCAAATGGACAGCGGCCCGCGGGGAGGCCGAACCACGATTGGTATAGACATAACAATAACGGACCCAGACCTACCTATCAACCCTTTAGAGCGGGAAACGCCTCCCGCCTGGGCGGAACCAACCACGCTCAGGCGACACGCCGACGTTAAGTGGAAGTGGTCAACGCGACCAGCCAGACCCAATGACAATAGACCACCACCGCACGATTACTGGAAACGACAACAATAGAAGGGGTTGGGCATGTAACAACGTAACGGGACTTCACAGACGGCCATTATCACGTATACCTGCTAAGCTAGTAGGTATCGCTACCACGGCCCTAGTAGATTCGGCGAGCACGCACAATTTAGTGAATGCTAGGTTAGTACCTAGCCATTTAATACGACACAGTACGGATAAAATTGTAAGACTCGCACACTCGAGTGTGGAGATGAAGATTAGCGGGGAGGCAGATATTACATGGACCTCAGCCGCCCATGTCTTGACAGATACTTTCCTAATTGTACTATACTTTCCCAGGACTAAGAGAAGACGTGATACTTGGTCATAAATGGCTCGTTAAACACAAAGGAGTGACAGACTTCCACAGAGGCTGTCTTCATATATGCTGTCCGTCACGAAAAACAATACATTTTCTACCAAACCGACCGCAACAAGATATAAATATAGATACTTTCCCAGATATTAGTATGTTAGACATCGCGCGTAAAGACAACATTTTAAAAATATTACAAGATTTTCACGAAGTATTTGCGCCATATGCAGGACCAGCATCACTGGCGCCATATGCAATAAAGTTGAAGGACTTCAACCCTATCAAGCTACCACCACATAGGCTCTCAGATGTGAAGAAGCGCGCCCTATACGAACAATTAGAAGGTATGTTGGCCGATGGCGTTATTGAAGAAAGCGATTCACCATACAGCTTTCCCGTCGTAATGGCGTCTAAGAAAGGGAAGGACGAGTACCGATTTTGCGTGGATTATAGACGACTAAATGGGGTTACCATCGACGAACCGGCGACCCTGCCTATCATAAACGAGACGCTGAAGGATCTTGGTACAGCAAGGGTATTTACTACGATCGATTTGGCTAGAGGGTACTGGCAAGTACCCATGGAAGAACGATCAAAGAAGTTGACGGCCTTCACCACACCTGATGGGGCATGCTACCAGTTTCGCGTCATGCCGTTCGGTCTGAAGGGAGCACCGGGACTTTTCCAAAAAAGGATGTCGCAAGAAGTTTTGGCTAACTACGTAAGACAATTCTGCTTAGTGTATCTCGACGATATCATAATTTTCTCACCTGATTGGGAGTCACACCTGACCCACCTGCGGTTGGTATTAGAACGACTACAGCAGTACGAACTTAAATGCGCGGGTGAGAAATGCAAATTCGGCTTACCATCAATCGATTACCTAGGATACACAGTAACTAGGATACTGAGTAGCTATTCGAAAAAATATTAAAAAAACAAATAAAAAGTGAATTTTATGTATGTTTGTGGGTGACAAATGTTTAAAAAGAAGTTATTTATCATATATAAATAGACACAAAGTTCTGTGAATACACAATAAATATACAAACTTTTAGCGAGAGAAATTTGCAAACATTTTTATATATATGACTACCTACCTCCTCAACGGCGCATCACAATACTGTCAAATATGTAAGGTACAAACAAACATAACATACGTTTTATACACAACTAACCTGATATATATGTACCTGCTAGCTGCAACAAACTTTCATTTTATAAGCACTGATCATCGTTTCACTGATTTATTTTTATATTCACGGCACAACACTTCAATAAACATAAATATATTTCACAAAAATGGCCGAAGAACAACATTGTAAATCATGCACCTATATTATTAAGACAGAGGAAACTATAAGATGTACAAAATGCCTAAATGTATTCCATTATAATTGTGCAGGAATGACTTTATTAAATTTTAAAAAACTTTCAACTAAATCAATAAACACACATCGCTGTCAAAAGTGTAAAGAAACAAACTCAAAGACAAATATGATTCGATCTCCATTAACGATCAATCAACAAACTTCTTCGTCTTCTATGTCAAGCGATGACAGCGAAATGTTGCCACTCACTAGAAAAGCGTTTCTGGCGGAATTTGGAGAATTCAAAAACTCAATCTTAAAATTAATACATGACAAATTTTATGAAACAAAAAATAAATACGACGAAATATTACAACAAAATGAAAAAATTCTCCAATCCATTCAATTTATCAGCAACCAACAAGATGACTTCAAAAACAAAATTGTAATTCTGGAAAAAACATGCAAGGAGCAGGAACAAAATCATCTGAAGATGGAAAGGAAATTGGAAAGGGTCGATAATCTGGAAGTGGAAATAACCAATCTGAAAAAAACTATCTCGTATCTGGAGAGGCAAAGTAATGAAAGTGAACAAGAAACATTAAATAATAATATCGAAATACACTGCCTTCCCGAAAATAATGACGAAAACCTTAAGAAGACCATTATAAACATCGCAGAAACTGTTGGATATAAATTGAAACAGGAGGATTTAGTAACTGTCAATAGATTAACACCCCGCTACCGCCAACCCCCGCAGTCAGGATCAACCACTACCACCAGACCAAGAAATATTATTGCCCAAATCTCTTCGAAAAGGACAAAGGACGAGTTGCTGGCAGCAATAAAGAAGAATAAAGGCGTCAGTACTTCTTCACTGGGTCTTTCAGGAGAAAACGTCAAAATATTTGTAAACGATCATCTTACAAAGAGGAACAAGCTGATCCTGAAGGCGGCCAAGGAATTCAAAAAGTCAAATAATTATAATTTTTTGTGGGTACGCAACTCCAAAATCTATTTGCGAAAAAACGAGCTTTCCGGACCAGTTTGTATCTCCAGTATGAATCAACTAGCGAATCTTACTTGAATGATATGGCTTATTTTTTGTTTCAGTTTGATAACTTCTATTTTCTTATTTTTCAAATCTATGTATATCTGTTGCTATTATATTGTATTATCTTGTCTCTGCCAAATTTTAATTTCTATGAACATATTAATCACATAAACGTAATATCAAATGCATTACATTTATACACACATTACAACATCTACACCACAACCCATACTTACACAGGCGAACTTATGTTGAATTTAGCGAGGCGTGCTGAAGGTGGACCTCTGACAAGCGTTTTCATTTATGTCATTCTTTTTAATTTTATTTCGATACATATATATATTTACGTTCAGAAATGACTGACACAATTAGTATTTATTACCAAAATGTCCGAGGCCTGCGAACTAAAACTCATGATTTTCTACAAAGTGTACTACTAAATGATTATGATATAATTTGTATTACAGAGTCATGGTTGATAGAAAGTATTACCGACGACGAGATATTTGACAAACGTTACAATGTGTACAGACGAGACCGAAACATTACCCTTAATAATAGTTGTAATCACAATAATAATGGCAAATTAACCGGAGGAGGAGTTGCTATAGCAGTCGATAGAAAATACACCGCAAAACTTGAAAAAACGTGGCTTTCTAATGCCGAGGATATTTGGATAAGTCTTAAACTACATCTCTCAAAAAAGCGAAATTTTTCAATTCATTTATGTTGCACCTATATACCTGGAGTTGGGCCGAAATTATCGGCTTCAGATAGATTGGCACTCGTCGCAAACCATACTGATAATATTTGTAAAATGACTACACTATTCCCAGACGATATTTTTATCGTATTAGGAGATTATAATATGCCTAGCATAACCTGGAATTCTTCCTCATACGTGTCCCCACAGCCAAATAATAATGATCAGTGTTCTTCCTTGTTCTGTAACTCTATATCGTTGTCGAATCTAACTCAATATAACAATATTACCAATCATAATGGACGAGTTCTTGATATCGTGTTGTCAAATTTACCCCTTACCGTTTCCAAATCTTGTCATTCTTTGGTAATTGAAGACCTGCATCATCCTTCCCTCTTGATAGATTTCCAAATCCCTTTTCCCAAGTCCGCTTTGAAAAATCCTCAGACTATACTTTTATTCCATAAAGCCAACTATGACATTGTCAACGACTTCTTGACAAAAACTAATTGGTCTTCAGTAATAAACACTTCTGACATTAACACAGCACTTGAGAATTTTTATTGTATACTGACAAACACTATAGAAACCCATGTACCAAAAAGAACAAAGAAGTCTGACAAATACCCAGTGTGGTATACCTTACCACTGAAAAAAATTATTAAAGAAAAAATATACTACCACAACAAATGGAAACGTGACAGAAACCCTCTTGATTATCAGACGTTCTCTCTTCTGCGAAAAAGACAAAAGAAAACCGCTGATCTCATCTTCAAAAATTACATTAACTTAATTGAAAACGGAATACGACAAAACGTAAAAAGTTTATGGAATTATGTAAAATCATTCAAAAAGACACCAGACATTCCAGAGACCATGTTCTTTGGCAATGCCACCTCATCTAATGGAGTAGGCATTGCCAATCTTTTTTCCGACTTCTTCGGCTCAGTTTACATCACACCTAATAGTGTCTCTAACGATAACTACAACATCGATAACCCTTATCTTATTAATTCCATATCCATCGACTATAATAGTACGCTAAAATATCTTCTAAATATAGATGTATCAAAGGGTGCAGGAAACGATAATATTCCTGGAGTTTTTTTGAAAAAATGCGCCCGGGTCCTGGCACACCCGTTATGTTATATATTCAAATTGTCACTTATTAACGGCACATTTCCTGAAATATGGAAAACCGCTCTTGTTCATCCCATACTGAAAAACGGTGATAAGCACGATGTCACTAACTATAGGCCCATCTCCAAACTCCCAATTATTAGCAAAGTGTTTGAAAAAATAGTGTATGATCAGGTTTATAGTAAAATATCTTCATATATCACCACTGATCAACACGGTTTTATGAGAAAACGTTCTACCACCACTAATTTAGCCCAATTTACTAGTTATCTTCATGATAAAATGGATCAGAGACTGCAAATAGATGCTATATATACTGACTATGCCAAAGCATTTGACCGCGTAAATCACCCAACTCTCTTGCATAAATTGTCATTGATAGGTATACATGGTGACCTATTTAGGTGGCTTAAATCATATATTGATAATAGACACCAAATAACCTTGGTTAACGGACATTCTTCTAAATGTATTAGCGTGACATCTGGAGTCCCCCAGGGATCTCATTTAGGTCCCCTTCTCTTTAATATATACATAAATGACATCGGAAAATGCTTTTACAGTAGTCAAGTATTATTATTTGCCGATGACATGAAAATTTTCAAAACAATCTCAAATTGCTCTGATTGTGCCGATCTACAGAAGGATTTGGAACGTTTATCCGTTTATTGCAATGAAAATTATCTTTCCTTAAATATATCCAAGTGTTTTTCTATATCTTTCACTAGGAAGACAAAAGTTGTAAAATACAATTATAAACTGAACAATGTAGTTTTACCGACGAAAACAGACTGCAAAGATCTTGGCGTACACCTTGATTCAAAACTTCTCTTCGACAAACATATTGAAATTATAGTAAACAAATCTTATAAAATGTTAGGCTTTATATTTAGAATCAGCAAATACTTTAAAAATCCCAATACATTAAAACAATTATATTGCTCTCTTGTCAGAGGTCAACTTGAGTACGCATCAACTATATGGAATCCCCAGTACAAGGTTTACATTCACTCGTTGGATCAAATTCAGAATAAATTCATTAAATATTCAAACTACCGTTGTAACAATACTAACCAACCTACTATACTAACTTCTTTAACCACGCGACGCACAATTTCAGACCTTATGTTCCTTCATAGTATACTAAATGGAAACATAGAATGTCATGAAATTCTTACCAATATCAAATTTAATACATCTACTCGCCGGACAAGACATACGTCACTTTTCTTCTCCAATATCTGTAAAACAAATGCTTCCAAAAACGCTCCGATTAACAGAATGATAAACTTATTTAACTCTTACGAAAAAAATGCCGACTTAGACATATTTTTCGATTCACATATAACATTCAAAAATAAACTTATATCTAACATCGTGACATTATAACAATTAGGTACTGATTAATTTTATTTTTCCCAACCACCCTCAGCAATATATTTTCTTTTTCTTCCCAAATCATGTATCTGTCAATATATGTTCATCTACACACACATGCACACCCTCTCTCACACACACACATACACGCCCACACACTCACACTCTTTCTAGATATCTCTTTCGCTCACACATGTATTACTCTTCTCTCATGCGCGCACCCCACTAATTCACACTTTTTTTGTTGTATTATTTTGATATTAGGTATAGTACGTAAGAGGTACATGTTATTTTTGTATTTTTGTTTATTTAATTTCAATAATTGTATGCATGTACTGTGTGCTGTCCTTGGTAAAATAAAATAAAATAAAAATAAAAATAACTGCGGGCGCAAATCAACCTCAACCGGCCCATGGCGTAATAATATCATCGGCAACGACGCCAAAGACGCGTAAACAGCTGCGAGCCTTTTTAGGTATATGCAACTGGTTGCGTGAATACGTACCAAATTTCGCCGAGATCGCCTCGCCGTTAACCGACTTACTGAGTACAAGTCGGACGTTTAAATGGACTAGAGCCGCACAGATAGCCATGGAGAGGTTAAAACACATCTTATCGCAACCAATGACGTTAAGCAGACCCGATTTCACTAAAGAATTCATTGTGCAAACGGATGCTAGCAAGATGGGAGTCGCCGCCGTCCTATATCAAGAAAACGAAGCTGGAGAACGACAAATTTAATAATATCCTACGGTAGTGCAAAATTTACCAATACCGAACGTAATTGGCATAGTAATGAACAAGAAGCGTACGCGGCAGTATGGGCCATAAAACGTTACCGGGCGTTTCTAGAGGGGCGACGTTTTCGCTTGAGAACGGACAATAGAAGCCTAACTTGGCTAAACACACACAAGGAATATTACGCTAAATTGATGAGGTGGGCGTTATTACTCCAAGAGTTCGACTTCGTAATCGAACATTGCCCGGGAAAGCTAAACCAACTGCCCGACGCCCTGTAACGCAGCCCGCAGGAAGAGTTAACCTCCCCAGTAAATGACGACCTGGAGGACCACATGATGTACCCATGTGTAGCCCGGGGCCGAGGCCAAGACATGACAGCAACGATCGCGAGTACAATGGCTAGCGAAGTGGAAACGCTGGAAGGGCGCAGAGATGACGAAAGGCGCAGAAACGAGGAAGGGCGCAGAAATGAAGGAGGCCGCAGAAATGACGAAGGGCGCAGAAACGAAGAAGGGCGCAGAAACGAAGAAGGGCGCAGAAATGAAGGAGAACGCAGAAATGACGAAGGGCGCAGAGATCAGGAAGGGCGCAGAGATCAGGAAGGTCGCAGAGAGCACGAAGAAGAGGAGGAACGTGAGGAAGAGATGCGTTCTCACCAGGAAGACGAACAAGAGGCCGGAGCGTGGGCTCTAGCAGAGGACATCCGTGTTAGCCAGCGTAGAGATGCAGATATTAATCAAAAAATGCAAAGGATACGGCGAGTGCAGGCGCGGCCGAGCCGAGCACGAAGTCGGTTTGAAAGGAACCTGCAAGCCGCCTACGAAGTATTAGGTACAACTCTGTGGAGGAAGCAGGAAGGCGGAGAGTCGAAGCTAGTAGTACCCCGCGCGAAGATAGCGGAAGTAATAACGAAATATCACGACGACCCGGTAGCTAGTCACCCAGGTACGAAAGAGACTACGCGCGCCATTCAGAGACTATATTACTGGACAGGACTGAAGGCGGATGTCGCACGACATGTGAAGACATGCGGCGTGTGTATGCAGGCGAAAGCCCGACCAGGCTTACATCGAGTCCATCAGACAGGACACCGGGCAACCAAACCATTCGAAGTATTAGCGGTAGATTATATGGGTCCGTATCCAGCCTCCGCGGCGGGAAACCGTTTTATTTTAGTGGTCACGGACCTATTTACTAAGTGGGTGGAAGCCTTTCCCATGCGATCCAGTAAGGCCACCTCACTCACGACAGTGCTTGAATCGGAAGTATTCAACCGTTACGGGTACCCGAAGTATGTATTAACTGACAACGGTCGACAATTTACGCACAGGACATGGAACGATGCTATAGAGAGGTGGCAGTGCGTGCACTGGACCACAGCCACGTATCACCCCAGAGCCAATCCGGCTGAACGAAGGAATCAAGAGATAAAGAAAGCTCTCAGGATTCACTTGCAGGAGGGGAGTCATACGAGGTGGGACGTCGTCTTGCCGACAATACTCGGTGCTTTGCGAGGAAGACAGAATGAGGCTACCGGCGTGACCCCCAGCCAGGCTTTACTAGGATACGACCTACCACGACCAGGAGAGTGGTTGGTACATTCCAACGAAGATATAGTACCATCAGCGACGGAAGCAAGAGACAGGCGCTCCGCTGATGAGGAAATAGTGAGAAAGCAAGCTGAGTACCGCGGAAGGTACCTGACTCCAGGGGAGGAAGGATCGACATTCGGTCCAGGTGAGAAAGTATGGGTTCGGGAACACCCACAGTCAGACGCAGCAAGAGGTTTCCACGCCGGTTTCGCCGCAAAATGGAGTGGTCCTTATACCATTCTCACTGTCATTCACAAAGAAAGATGAACTCATTGCTGCCGTAAAAAAGATGAAAGGTATTAATAGTAACTTACTGGAAATGCCAGGAAAAACTGTAAGGATATATGTCAATGATCATCTAACATGGAAGAACAAGTCTCTTTTGTGGGCTGCGAGAGATTTCAAGTTAAAAAATAATTACAATTTTTTATGGATCAGAGATTCGAAAATTTATATTCGGAAGAACGAGATGGCAAAGAAAATCTACATTTCCAGCTTCACTCAATTGAAAAATTTAATTTAATTATTTTTTGTTGCATATATTACTTACTTCTCAATCACTTTTTATTTTTTGTTAATATTCCGTTTTTCTACCTACCCACTCATATCCGTCAAATCGCACACATACATCTTCACTCAACCAGACAATTACATTTTACACAACACGCACATTGTCACAGACCTCACAGTGAACTTTTTTGTGATAGGTACCCAACTTATATCAAACCCATTTTATATTCAATACTTTCTATTATAATTTATTATTTCTTCATTTATTCACCATACATTGATATTGCTAATATTTTTACTATTTTTTATGTTACTTATTACTGTTTTTTATTATCTCTGTTTTATTTACTCTTTAAATGACTCTCACAATTTATTACCAAAATGTTAGAGGCCTACGTACTAAAACAAATACCTTTCTTCAAAATTCATCCTCTAATGACTTTGATGTTTATGCACTGACGGAAACATGGCTTACGGATGGTATTATCGATTGTGAACTTTTTGATTCTCGGTATATCGTCCATAGACGGGACCGATCTTACGATTCAACAGGTCAACGTCTGGGAGGGGGAGTACTATTAGCGGTTCTTTGTGATCTTTCTGCTCAAGTTCGACCCAATTTTCAATCTCGCGCTGAAGATGTTTGGATCTCACTTAACTCGAACACTCGTTCTAATTCTAGTTTACACGTTTGCTGTGTATATATTCCTAAGGGACCTACTTATCTTATTCACATGGAAAGCTTCCTCAATAAGTTATCCAGATTAACTTTGGACTACCCGTGTGATAATTTTCTTGTTTTGGGTGATTTTAATATTCCTGAAATTACTTGGTTAAAGCACAATAACAATATATTTCTTTCTCCACTTGTTGTGTCCTCTCCGGTCAGTGCTTTGTTTATTGACAACATTAATTTTGCTGGACTAAATCAATTTAATTCTGTCACTAACTCTAACAATCGTATTCTTGATCTTGTCCTGTGTAACAAATTTGTCCAGGTCTCTGCCTGTGACGATCCTGTCATTGATGAAGACTCTCACCATAAATCACTGACTGTAACAATTTCTTTTTCTAGTCCACCTGTGCTGGTTGGTGAAAGAAGATTCGTGCATATTTTTAAACGTGGGGATTACGAAATGATTAATTTAGCACTTAGTAAAATTAACTGGGTGAATGTACTCTCACATTGCAACATTGACTCCGCTATTGATAAATTTTATTCTATTCTATATGACTTAATTGATACCTATATACCAAGAAAACTCTCCGCAAATTCTAAATACCCACCTTGGTATAATTCAGCTTTAATTAAAATCACTAAAGAAAAATACAGTTTTTTTAGAAAATATAAATTATCCAAAAACCCTTTAGACTACTTGACTTTCTCACTTCTTCGAAAACGTCACAAAACTCTCAGCCGTGAATGCTATAATAAATTTATTTCAGAAACCGAGAATGCTATCTCAATCGATCCCTCGCACATATGGAAATATATTAAATTAACATCCAATTCACATGCCATACCTAGCACTATGCAGTTTATGGATAGAAAAGAGCATCACGGGCAAGGAATATCTAATCTATTCTCAGATTATTTCAGCTCCGTTTTTGACAATGCTTCTCTAGGTCAGAATTCACTTTGTCACGATATGAACAACTATGCTGGGAATATTGATGATGTTAGTATCAACCAAGCATCCACATTGAGATATCTACTTAAAATCGATCTAAAGAAGGGAGCTGGTCCAGACAATATCCCCCCATATTTCATTTTCATGTGTGCTAATAATCTATGCACCCCCCTATCTTATCTATTTCGTAGATCACTTAATGAGGGCACAATGCCACTACGTTGGAAGCAAGCATTTGTTTCACCTGTTTTCAAGTCTGGCGACAAGGCAGATGTAAAAAATTATAGACCGATTTCCAAACTATGCATTTTCAGTAAAATATTCGAAAAAATAATATATGACCAATTGTTCCCAGCCTTAAAGCCATTTTTGAATTCCAACCAGCATGGCTTTGTAAGTGGTCGCTCTACTGTTACCAATCTTGTATCTTTTCTTGAATTTCTCCACGAAAAAATGGATAGTAAAACACAGGTGGATGCAATCTACACTGACTATAGTAAGGCGTTTGATAAGGTTGTTCATAGCACATTGCTTGAAAAACTTTATCGAATCGGTATTCACGGTGACTTGTATAGATGGTTTTCTTCTTACATCTCCAATAGAAGTCAGGCTGTGGTAGTCGGTGGATTTAAGTCAAGTTGGGTTCGTGTTACTTCAGGTGTCCCTCAGGGTTCCTTGTTGGGGCCTCTGCTTTTTAATATTTATATAAATGATATTTCAAATTGCTTTCTGTTCTCTCATGTTTTACTTTTTGCCGATGACATGAAAATTTTTGCTTGTGTGAAAAGTGTTGAGGATTGTCAGAACATTCAAAATGATCTAAATCGCCTTGACCTATATTGTAAACACCATAACCTGAAGATCAATACTGATAAATGCTTTGCTATCCGGTTCACCAGAAACCGGAATATTGTTAATTATACTTATAAACTTAACAACCATCCTATTACTATAACCACTGAAATAAAAGACCTAGGCATCAAGTTGGATGGTAAATTACTCCTGGACAAGCACATAGATAATATCACCTCCAAAGCATCCAAAATGCTGGGATATGTTCTCCGTTTGTGCAGACAATTTAATAATATCTCTACCTTTAAAACTCTGTACTTCGCATATGTTCGTAGCATTGTTGAATACGCATCTCAAGTCTGGTCTCCCTCATATGCCATATACAAGATCAGAGTTGAAAGGCTGCAAAAGAAATTTCTCAGATATCTTGACTTTCGTGCGCACAGAGACCACATTAGTTACTCTGATTCCTTAAAGCATTACAAAATTACATCACTCGAGAGCCGCAGAACTATAGCAGATGTTATATTTTTATTCAAAATTGCAAACTCAACGGTTGACTGCCCTGATCTGCTAGAACGCTTGACTCTGAGAGTGCCAACAAGACCGACTAGACTGACTGACCTACTTTACCTCCCCATTTGTAACACTAATGCCAGACAGAATTCTTTCATATACCGCACTTCCCATTTTTATAACTCCAACATTAGTGATGCAGACCTTTTTAACTCCCCATTGATTATGGTAAAGAATAGATTATTAGGTACTCTAATATAATCCTAGATACTCATGCTGATAAGTTGGGTTCATCACATAAAGGTTCACACACATCCTCATACACTCCCACACACACCCACACATACACATACTCACACACACACACACTCCCCACTCACATGTCACATATCTGATTATTTACTGTTTTCTTTTTTTCTCCTACACTACATAAATATATAATTGGTAATAATGTATACATGTAAGTGATGCTGGGCATGCTAATTTTTTTTTTATATTTGTATCACCTGTATATTTTGTCCAGATATTGTTTGTATACTTTGTATAAAATAAAATAAAATAAAAAATAAAATAAAATACAATATACCTTCTTATGTACTAGTTACATGATAAGAGCAACATAGAATTATGAGATCTCTATACAGTTATGTGTGCTTATAGGTAGGTATTTCCAACCCTGATTAACTATTACCCAACACACAAAATTATTTAAACAATGATATGTTTTAGGAATCTGACATTATGGCACTATTTCATTCTTCTTAACAATCGCGTTGTTTCTGTCAATTATATCGATAACATCATTATTTTATTTATTTCTTTTCGCCCTACCAATACTAACTACGTTTTATAACTATAATTTCCCGTAGTTACATTTTATTTTTATATAAAAAAAACTCACTCTTATTACCTCATAACTGTCATAATTTCCCCCGACGCTTGGAGAAAATCAGACTCGAATTTTTCTTAGTTAGAAAATTCATTTTCCTGCCTTTCAGCGCTATTCGCCCTCTGTATGTCGAGACGCGAAGCTTTTCCCTGCAACCCCTAGCTTTCTAATAGGGTTAAAAGCTCCGTTTTAGGGTTAAAAGCTCCAGGAAAAACAATATTTGCCATAGCTATCACTGACATTTTTACTTTTAAAACAGTTTTTTATCTCGTCGCCACTATTATAAACCAACATTTGACAGATCCCAACTCAAACTGTATTTTATTGCAACAACAATATATATGACAATATACTTTAGAAAGAAATTTTACATTAGAAGAGATGTCCGACAGGGTGACACTATTTCTCCCAAACTATTTAGATTGGCACTCGAAGATGTTTTCAAAACTCCAGATTGGTCTAAGAAAGGTATAAATATAAACGGCGAGTATCTCAGCAATCTACGGTTCACAGATGATATTGTCAAAAAAATACCTTACTTTGCAAAAATATAAGTATGCAATAATGTCTCTTGTAAACTTGTTTCAGTAAACCTGGTCTACATTCTGGAGAATGTTTAAAAAAATACCTTACTTTGCAAAAATATAAGTATGCAATAATGTCTCTTGTAAACTTGTTTCAGTAAACCTGGTCTACATTCTGGAGAATGTTTAAAAAAATACCTTACTTTGAAAAAGCATAATGATTTAAAAGCATTTGATTGCATACATAAAAAGTATGCAATAATGTCTCTTGTAAACTGTTTTTTATTTCAAGAATAAATTATTGCAAATAAAATGTTTAACAATTATATTTTGTAACTATGTAGCTATCCACATAAATTTATACATAAAATGAAGGTTTAGTAGCAAAAATGACCATTTCAAAATCAAATTTGAAATTTACGCCAAAAACGCTTACAGTGTAATGGCGTATGCCGGTGATGTCACACTTCCAAAAACTCCATATTATCGACTCCGTCAAATCCATAGCTTATAGGTAATTCTCCTTGGTGCAACAATTCTACTGAAATTTCAAACCACTTCCCTTTACATTATTTGAGACTGAAGGGAAGGGACGGATGGAGGGGACTGTTATTAAAAAAACTAATTTATTTTTGTTATTTTTTATTTATTGTATTGGATATTACTCATTCTGAATTTATCATAACAAATAAACAGTTCAAAATTACGAAAACAATTTTCTTGATACGTTGGCATATTGCTTTACATTTACCTTCTCGAGCAACGCCGGGTATAAAAGATAGTAAATTGTATAATTTAATAAATTGTTATAGATCACAGCAAGGGCGATTTCTGCATAATCATTTGAGCCTAGAATTACCAAATAGCAAACCTTGTCACAATCATAATTACAGGTAAAATCTTGGTAATCTAAATGTTGCCACATTGCAAACATTTAATAAATCATTTGTACTAAAGTGTATGATAGGTTATATCCTATTTTATTTGGTTGGTTTGATAAAATCTTCATAATGAAAGTGAAAACTAAAAATAGGTATAGGTATACAGCTCTCAAAACACAACTCATCATTAGACTCTCTAGGTATAATGATTGTGTGACACCTGTTGGTGGAACCATTACTTAATTAGCAGAAGGTACTCGAAGGTTGGCTGTATTAAGTGAATTATTTTCATTCAGTTGTTTATTGTTGAAGGAGACTTGAACTAAATATTAGAATCTCTTCTTTCTCCTTAGCGCTTTTGTCCCGTTTTCTATCGGGGTACGCTTTGACCATGATCCTGGAATTGGCGAGTCTGGTTATTACATTGAAGCGACTGCCATCTGACCTTCGTAACCCTTAGAAAGGGGAACCAGACAAATTGGATCATGGCTACACAAAGCTAGTGATATAAATCCGCACATAGATTTTTTAAAAATCCAGAGGTGCGTGCCCCACCCGGATTCGAACCGTCGACCTCAAGCATGTGAGGCGACGACATTAACGCTGGGCTATCACCGCTATGAACTAAATATTAGAATAAGTTCACAATTACTCTCTTTGTGTTCAGCCATCCTCTTTTTGTATGTTGTACAATATGTACATTTATTGCATTGGAAGAGTGGATTATTTGTATGAACTTTCATATGAACTCGCAGATATCTGAAGAGTAATCCAGAGTAGTCACATACCTCACATTTCCAAATCTTGCGGAAATGTATTAATTCGTGTCCATCCAAATGATGCTTTAGTCTGGCCTTATAGTCACATTGTGTACAAGAATATTCATAGTTATTCAAATGCTCCAGCTTGTGCTTGTTGAATTCTTCATAATCTTCAGTCATATATTGACAGCGATCACAGGAAAATTGTCGTTTCCTCTTGTGAGACATTTGGTGAAACTTGAAATTTTTCAGGGTTGTTGTAACAAACTTACATACATGGCAAGCATATACACATTTACGATGACTGTAATTGTGTACTGTAAGTCCATGCTCAGTTTCTCCAATAAAGGGACACAAACTACATTTGAAGAGTTGAATTTCCTTGTGATTCTCCTCTTGGTGTTTTTTGAGTGCATCAGAACTGGAAAACATTTCTCTGCAAATATCACATTGTTGAGTATCATTATTGACTTTATTTCGCAGATATGTTTTAATTTTTTTGATATTGACATTCTTCCAATTTTCTGAACTAACATCACTGTGTATGTTGGTTCTTATTTCTTTGTCCAATTCAATTTCTGTTATATCCTTTTTTACATTGGCTTCTTTTTCAGCAAAATCATTCTCAACTATTTCTGGAGCCTCAATTTGATCCGTCACATCTTCTTCTAATTTAATTTTGACTTTTGACAAATCTTCATGTGGTAATGTTGGAGTGTCTGCAACTGTATACATATCCTTCACAGTAATTACTTCCTTTTTAAGAATCTGGAAATGATATTTAATAAATAGTGTATAAAATAAATATGCATGTAAAACAAGTACTTACATAGATGTCACCTAGAAGTACTTATTTCATTTATACTCGGAGCTCGGAGTTTGCCGGATGGGCTCCCTCCAACAATTTTTTTGACTAATGGCTTTTTTCACGTTGAAGACAAATTATGAAATGAAGACAGTTCCACTATAAGTCAACATTTCTATCTCCTAAAAGTTTTGGATCACTGATTGCAATTCATAATCTTTCGTTGAAGTTTAAACAAGGATGTGTAATTCTAATTTCATCACCTGGATTCATTTTTCATACAGAGGTTTAGATGTCCAACTCGCAATGATAATTTGAGGATAAAATGTATTTACAAAACCCGGAATCATCTTGAAGACATTTGATGATGACGAGGATTTCATTCAGCTACGAGTCGATTTTGATAGTTATAAGATTTACTTCATAGTTGGGTGGGAATTTAGTTTTTGTTAAAATGACTGTTTTTGTATGATAGAAATTTCATTGTGTTTGAACGTTTAATATTTTAATTTCATGATAGTAATTGCAGTATGAAATTGGTCTTAATGTGTGATCGAAATGATGATTTATGTATAATTTGAGGTTTGTTTCTTAACGATTAATTAATATTGAATTTTTTCGTATTCACATTATTTTTTTTGCGTTATTGTCGCGTTGAAATATTTAAATTTTCATTTATTTTCCAATTTAAGTTTTACAATTTAAATATTAACTTGTGTATAATTGAAATTTTTATATCGCCAACAACATTTATAATTTTTATATCTAAAGTAATAAAGCAATCAAAATGTTAGTGTTTGTGTGTGTGTGTGTGTGTGTGTGTATGTGTGTGTGTGTGTGTTTGTCTCACGCCTTCTGAAAAACCAAGAGCATCTAAAAATCTAATTTATGTGCGAACGTGTACCTGTATACCTGATGCAGTGTCACGCTAAAAATAATGCGATAAAAATGCTGAATTTTAAAAATATTTCAATAATTATTTTTTTCATACAAAATTTTCCAAGTCGTATCTGTCAAAAAAGTGTACATTTTGCACGCAAATATCTGTTAGTTTAAAAGTTAGAAGTACGTATTTACACGAAGAAAATATATTTTCAAGTATAACTTAGCGTTTAAGTGAAAAACATGGTGAATATTTTGTATAATTATAATGTTTAACTTATTTTTAAAGTAAGCGTTTTGTACATAAACGCCGCCATTTTAATATCTTTTCATACAATATTTCATTTTCCTACCGAATGAATATTTTATTGAAAATAATAAACCTTTGAAATAAATGTAATTATGAAATAATAAAATGAAACACAAGACATTACAGCAAGTTTTAAGACATATATTGTAAAAATGTGTTTATTATTAGTAAAGATATAGGCATAATAAAATTGCATAATTTGTAAATAATATTTGATTTTTCTGACAATTTTCATTTTTATGGCATCGAACAAACCAATGTAGGTACCTACATATTCAAAGAAGTCTCAAACCATTTGATATTTTTAACGTATTGGAATGGTTACTATGGTAACGGAAAGATTCTGATATTCAAATAAAATTTGTTATGAATCGAATTTATTTAGAACATTGTTGTAGGTAGGTACCTACCTAATACTATTTACTTACAAATCAACAATATACTGATTTCCTATAGGAAAATTATTTTATTTATTTATTTATGTATGTATGAATGGATGCATGTATGCAATGTGCTCCTAAACCGTTTGTCCGATTACAATGAAACTTTGGTGAATTGTCGAGCGTGTGCCCGGGATGGTTTCTGGATTTAAACTTTTTTCTTATTCTTCTTCTTCTTCGTGTATTTGGTCATTTTAGCAATGAAAGCGGAATATCCTGGGAAACGAAGGTCCGACTGTCCCTCCATCTCTTCGCAGGTCTTCCAGGACGGTATTTGGATTTAAACTTTTTTCTTCTTCTTCTTCATCGTGTATTTGGTCATTTGACATATGAAGTTGGAGTATTCTGGGAAAAGAAGGTCCAACTGTCCTTCCATCTCTTCACAGTTCTTCCAGGACGGGTTCTGCATATAAACTTTTTTCTTCGTTTTCTTCGTCGTGTATTTGGTCATCTTACCTATGAAGATGAACTATCCTGGGAGAAGAAAGTCCAATTTTCCTTTCATCTCTTCGCAGGTTTCTGGATTTAAACTTTCTTCTTCTTTTCTTCTTCTTCTTCGTCGTGTATTTGGTCATTTTACCTATGAAGGTGGTCTAACCTGGAAGAAAGAGGTCCAATTGTCCTTCCATTTCTTCGCAGGTTTCTTCTTCTTCGTGTATTTTTGGTCATTTTACCTATGAAGTTGGAGAATCCTGAGAGAAGAAGGTCCAACTGTTCTTCCAACTCTTCGCGAGTCTTCCAAGACGGTTTTTGGATATAAACTTTTTACTTCTTCTTCTTTTTCTTCTTCATCGTGCATTTGGTCATTTTACCTATGAAGGTGGACTATCCTGGGAGAAGAAGGTCCAATTTTCCTTCCATATCTTCGCAGGTATCTGGATTTAAACTTTTTTCTTCTTCTTCTACGTCATTTTACCTTTAACGGTGGAGTATCCTGTGAAAAGGAGGTCTTTTCATCTCTTCGCGGTTCTTCCAGGATGGTTTCTGGATTTAAACTTTTCTTAACCGACTGAAGGGACGGGATGTAATGAAGGGAAGGGATGCACTAAAGGGCCTGAAGGGACGGGAGGTACTGAAGGGCCTGATTGGAAGGGACGCAATGATGGATTGAAGGGACGGGAGGTACTGAAGAGACGGGAGGTTCTGAAGGGTCTGAAGCGACGGTTCATGGAGTCTAATTCATTTTCTTCTTAATTTTATGTAGACCTTACAGTTTTTACAAAAAATATTTACTTTAGTCTTTTTCTTCGTTTTTTTATTTAATGTAGAACTTGGGTGAATTTTATACAAACTCTTTCCTATAGATTAATCTTCTTCTTCTTTTATGAAGACCTTTTAGTCAGTTTTTATACAATCTATTTCCAATAGTCTAATTCTTCTATTTTATGTATTTTTTTCTTATTTTATGTAGACCATTGGGATTTTTTATACAAACTATTTTTTATAGTCTTATACCTATTCTTCTCTTTTTTATTTAGACTTTTGGGTTAGTTTTAAGTCTAATAGTCTATTGTGCAGAAATATTATTAACGATATGTACACTTGATGAAAACACATATGTAAAAACGAATGGGATGTGGGATGTAACGATGTAACCTGCACTAGAATCTTTTCAATACTTTTGTTTAATCAAATTTAAACCATTTATATCATCCTATTTTGAATAATTTTCAACACCTACATATTTGATTTCGTTGACAATATTTAAAGAATGGGGGTTGTGGCCATTACTGAACTCTTCACAACGTTTATATTCAAATTATTTACCATAGTTTAAGTCTTCTTCTTCTTCGTTAATGTAGAGTTTTGTGTCAATTTTAAGTTTATCAGTCTAATTGTGCAAAAATATAATGCACACTTGATGAAAAAATATAAAAACGAATGGGATGTGACCAACACTGGATCTTTTCAGTACATTTGTTTAATCAAATTTTAACCACATCCCAATATCCAAAATTACTAAATTTTCAATAGGTACATATTACAATTTGTTTTCGATGACAATATTTAAAAATGGGGGTTGTGGCCAAACCAATCTCTTTACAACGTTGATGAACAGTCATATTTAAAACCATTTCGCATAGTCCATGCGTGCAGAAATTGTATATTATACTTCATTCACACTTTATAACAATATATTAAAAATAATGGGTTGTGGCCATCACTTGAACATTTTACAATCAAATTCAATCATATTTCAAACCACTTTTCTTAGTCCGATTTTGCAAAATAATTGGGTGACAATATTATAAAAACTATTGCTTTTTCCTTCACAATTTTACATTCTTGGCCAACGGCGGGACATAAAAGCTAGTTTTCAATAAATTGTAAATATCTCAAAGTGCGTTGTCTCTCTAATCTCCCTAATATAGTACAACAATTCTTTCATATGCATCTTAATTATTACATTTAATTTGATTTTATTTTATTGAATTAAATTGTCTTTATACAAATTCATGATTTGGGTATCACCCTGAGATTTAATTTTTATGAGTTTCATTGTTTCTATTGCTGACTGTCGGTGAAGGAGGGTGTTCGAGCAGGTATTGCGACCAGGATGATTGTCTTAATAGACAATCATCCTGGTCGTAATAAATATTAATAATCAATTAATATGATTCAGGTCGTAATCATATTAATTGCTTCCCATAATTATACCCTTTCTCAACGCTCCAGAAAAATACAACTTAAATACCAACTAAAATACAACAACAGAAGCAGACTGTTTAAGCAGAAATCCAGTGTTAGAACCACATGAAAATCAGGAACAAAATTTAAGAATCGACCTATTTGAGATAATGTTTATAGATGCCATTGGTGGATTTGGTGGCTCACGTTCTACAAAGACATATTTACATTTCACGAGATATGCCTACATTTTGACTTCAAAAAGTCAAAGTTCGAGTGACTTTAAAAACCTTGTTTGAAAAGCGATGCAAGGAAATAAAATTGGTATGATTCTATCGGATCAGTATCCGGGCATAAATTCAAAAGATTTTAAAAACTTTTTAAGCAATGAGAATATACCCATTATCTTCACGGCAGTTAATGCACCTTTTTCATATGGCCTGAATGAAAGATTTAATCAAACAATCGTTAATAAAATAATATGTAAGGTAAAGTAAAGGAAAATTGGCCTGGACAACAATAGCACAGAATGTATCCTAAGATATAATACAACAGAACACATGGTAACTGGATTTACCCCTAAATATTTATTAGAAGGAAAAAATATTGCTATTTTGCCAGATGAATTGAAACAGGAAAAAACACTTACGGGCTATTTCACCACCTCTGGATAAAGTGCCCGATAGCCAATCTTACACAAATCTAACGGATAAACCGAAAAATGCGTTTCACGACTCTCTGATAGCTCTATCCCATGAATAAAGTTCTAGATATGTTGTCTAGCGGAATAGGTTCGCGATAAGTAATAGATAAGTTAAACTGGGTATAAGTTATTTTTTAAATGATCGAAATTTATGACCAAATCGACGATGATATCGTATTATTATATAATAGGAGACAAAATCGGCGTCAGAGATTTATTCCAAATGCAAAAAGATTATTTTTCAGAGTTCGACAATATTGATTTCAAGGCGAGATTTAGATTGACGAAAACGTCTGCACAGAACATTTTAGGACTCATAAAATAAATAATTTTTTTTATATCTTATTTTCTATAACATTTTTATGCTGACAAACTAAATCCACCAACACGTTGATGTCATCCTCTCAGAAATTCGTAGTTGTTTCTCTTTTATACATTCTCAAAATATTTGAAATATCTTGTTTTGTGTCAACGTGTTCGTTTTGACCGCGTGTTTATTTACCGTTGTCCTTTGTTTACTGCGACTTTTTACGATTTACAATGTGACAGCTTTATCAACCCACAGACAAGACCATTGAAATAGATGATATTACAACGTTGCCACCTTTTATCCGTCGGATAACAATCCGTAAGAAATTTGTAGGTGGCGAAACGCTCGCTTCATTTATCCTTAAGATAAATTTATCTTATGGATAGTTATCTAGAACTTTATCCAGAGGTGGTGAAATAGCCCGTTAATGATTTATTCCAAGATGCCTTGAAGAATACGATAAAATCACACAATTATAAGTTGCCGCCTCTGTGGGACATCTGCATGCACAGCTAGGCATATCTTGGCCGGCTGCAGGGTATCACTACAGGAGGGAAGGTTCTCATACAGACACAATAAGGTGCTTGAAATTGTGAGAGAGGTTTCCAGTCTTGCGGTGGTAAGAGCAATCAAAGGTTTAACCACATGGAAACAGTCGATTGTAACATTTGTGAAACCGGGACAAAAAGTTAGACCTACAACAAAGAAATTAATATCAATAATTGGGAAGTCCGATGACTGGAATATCCTAATGGATACGAGAACAGAGAGATATAACCTTCCAAAGGAGATCTGCATCTCGTCTCTTAGGCCTGACTTGACAATATACTCTATTTCATTGAAAAGAGTTATTTATGTGGAGCTGACTGTTCCATGGGACACAAATATTACAAAGACCACCAATACAAACTAAACAAGTACAAGGAACTGGTAGATAGACCAGTTCGAAATGGCTTTAGCACAAGTATATATGCTGTAGAGGTGGGGGTTAGAGGCCTGTCCGCAAAATCTTTATATTCCTACTTTAAAGACCTGGGTCTCCCAAGAGGTAAAATAAAAGAACTTTTGGATAGGGTGGTAAAAGCAGCGTTATCCACATCGTATTGGATTTGGTTGCACAGGGGAGTGGAGTATCAGTCGGAGATTGGTGGGTGAGTGATGAGCGTGACTTGAGTCATAAAGGGGCCCCTTAATCCCGCATACATCGCAAGCCCCATGTGGCTCGCCTGTTCTGGCTGGTACTCTGGTCGCCTGTGCTCGTGGGCCTGGATTCATGAATCCAGTGAAACCACGATTGCCTTTCTCTTTTGTATCAACATTTCGACAAAAACAGGACAAAATGCCAAATAAAAGTCGGAGACTCCGTATTTGTTGAAAACGTAAATCAATTTAATAGAAAAAAATTGGATGAATTAAAAATTGGACCAGATAGATTTAGAAAAAAATTAAAACTCAATATACAGAATAGATACAGGTCACAAGAAATCAGAATCAAACCTTTTTCATATCACAAAACTTGATCCAATTATAGATTAAATAAATAGAAATAGAACTTAGAAATAAAAAAAAATACAACAATTGTACTAGCCGATGTAAAATTGTACTACATTAAGTATTGTTTTGTATAAAAATTATATTAATTAAGTAGTATTGTTTTATATATTTTTTTTTGGGAGGGAAGATGTAAAACAAGTACTTACATAGATGTCACCTAGAAGTACTTATTTCACTTTTATTTGAATTTGTTCTATATTTAAGTTTTAGTTTTATATTTGTTTTAAAGTGACAGTTAAGACACTAAAAAGGAGGAACTAAAAGCATTTAATGTCATTTCTCTTCTTACAGGTAAAATTATATCTTATATATTATATTTGCTATCATTATTATTTATTTATGTTATTATTACTTTTATTTTACTTATAATTATTTCAAGAATAAATTTCTCTTTTTACAGAGCAACAATTTACACACTCCATTATATGTACATCATGATAATGTATCAGTTTCATATTAGAGTATTTTCCATGTTTGTAAGATAAAAAATGATATGTACCTGCTGAGCAACAAGTAAAACACTCTCCTTATTATCCTCAATGTCTATAGCTTCAGAATTAGGTGTATCTAGTGGTTCTTCCTTTATTTTCACACTGCAATCGTAAAAAAAAGATATTATTATTTATTATTATCATACAGGTAGCCAGCCAGGTTGATATTTATAAGGCTACGACTATTTACACGACTCAACCATAGACGAAAACCAAAAATAACCACAGAAAACGCAGATAAATCAAGTTATAAAAAAATTTACCTTAGTTTATACTTTGTTATAATTGTAGATCTCGATGAAAAAATGATTTATAAAATTAAGTAAATGTAATAAAATGCCAATGTTATTTATTTTTTCTTCAAGTTGGTTTCCATGATGCATTTATGACCATTGAAAAAATGACAAAGGTAAATATTTTTGTATTTTAATTTATCTGCGCTTTCTATGGTTATAAATGACCTAAAAACATAGACGACGTCAGAAAATTTGTCGTGTAAATAGACACTTTTTGGCAGAAAACGCTTTTCCCGCCAATTCCGGTCGTAAAAATAGTGGCACCGTATTTATAATGCACCAAGTCCAACTGTCAGAACTAGAAACGATCACTCATTACTGTCATAGTCATAAAGTATAAGTTATTAAAGAAGTTTATATCCGGTGGTGAGTTGATTAATAGAGAACATGCATGTATAAGGAATATGAATAAAAAATGTAAAAAAGAACGGCAATCACAAAAAATGGTAATGAAAACCTTGAAATAATGACGGATGTAAACAGCCTACAGATGAAAGCGAGAAAAATGTAGCAAAAAAGGCAAAGACCAGTGAGGATATCTAATTTATTTCTTTACATTCTCTTTTTTGTTTCGGTGCCACTATTTTTACGACCGGAATTTTCCCGCCAAAAAGTGTCTATTTACACGACAAATTTTCTGACATCGTCTATGTTTTTAGGACATTTATAACCATAGAAAGCGCAGATAAATCAAAATACAAAAATATTTACCTTTGTCATTTTTTCAATGGTCATAAAAATGCATCGTGGAAACCAACTTGAAGAAAAAATAAATAATATTACATTTTATTACATTTACTTAATTTTATAAATCATTTTTTCATCGAGATCTACTATTATAACAAAGTATAAACAAAGGTAAATATTTTTATAACTTGATTTATCTCCGTTTTCGGTGGTTATTTTTGGTTTTCGTCTATGGTTGAGTCGTGTAAATAGTCGTAGCCTTTTTGTTTTTGTACAATAAATATTTGTCATTTATAAAAACGTTTTTACTATTCAAAACCACGTAACAAAAAAACTGGGTTGACATTTTGGATGTTGGAACGGATTAATGGTAGTTCAATTGTTTTGTATGGGGAAATTTGCTTCGAGATACGAGTAATTCAAGATACGAGCAAGGTTGCGGAACGAATTAAACTCGTATGTCGAGGTACCACTGTATATATAATCAAAACATCAAACTTACTCAACACTGCTCGACGCCAAAATATCTTGTAGAATGGTCATATCACTATCTTTCGATTCCTATAAAAAAAACGTTGTAATTTTAAATCAATGATTATTTTAAGAATGTTTTGATCAGTTTCAACTATATTTTGGTGTTATATTGTATCACAAAGAAATAGACAATATAATTCCATTTTTTTAAGTTCATTGCAAAGTGAAAAAAATATTGAGATACGTCATTTTATCTTAAACATATTACCGGTTGCACAGAGCGCAATTTTTTGTATTTTAGGTTCGTTGGTTTACGTGCAAATCGCCCCCCTTCTCGACTAAAAGTTCAAGTTATTTGGCGACAACTTTATCCATTTTGTGGGAAAGACTGAAGAGACGATTAATTGCTTATTTCATTTAATTTTTATATGTCATGTTTTTTTTCCTTTTCTGCTGATGTATTTGTGATATTGTGATGTATTTTGATAATGTAATGTATTTTGATATATGCTGATAATATCTAATTTTTGATATTTGCAATTGACAAGAACAAGCGCTTATCTCAGGCCTATATTCATTAATATAACAATAAACAATAGATATTGCAGCTCATGTCGAGTACAAGCTAGTAATAAAATAATAAGAAAGAAGATTCAATGATTTGAACAAACATACCTGAAAGTTAAAAGCCAAGTCGTCATAAAAAATATCCTTGTCCACATATTCCCCTTCGAGAAACTCCACGGGCTCATTTTTTATTTTCAACCTAAATAACAAAAATTATTCAATATTTATACAAACGACGACCACATAAAACAATACTAAGCATCGTTCACTCCTGTCAAAAGTTCAGACATCATTAGTTATAATAAGAGACTGGATTATCAGCAGTTTTCAATCTGTCGATTGATGCGGTTTTCAAACTGTAGGATTCCATAATAATTATGAAAAATATGAACACATATATTCTACAAAATATTTATTCAACTTCCGACGACCGTTTCGGCTTATAAGGCCATAATCAACTGGTAATCAACCAGATAATCAACCAGTTGATTATGGCCTTATAAGTCAAAACGGTCGTCGGAAGTTGAATAAATATTTTGTAGAAATTACCTATATGTTCATATTTTTCATAATAAGACTGGATTATATTATGCATTTGCATACTTTGGCTATTTTTTTTCAGTATAACTACTTATTGCATATTTCAAGTAAAATCTACTACTTAATTGTGCATGTTTTCTAAAATTTAAAAACTTACTTAATTCAATTTTAAACATAAAATAAATATTATACATAGGTAAATTTTCTTGTTTTTACAGTAAACTGATTAATAATCTGAAAGTAATATTTAAATCATTTACAAAATAAACAACCCTGACTGTGAATCTGTATGCCAAAGTGATGTGATGGTCACACAACAACCTCACAACTAAACATTTACATAGCAGTAATTTGTTGATTTTCAACATTTTCAACAATGAAAATGATAATACCCTGTATTTAGTAACTATTGAAACTAAAATAAGACCGTACTTAAATTGCAGATTATCGATTTACGGTCTTATTTCAGCGTTATAAAATATCAACTTGGACTAAATAAATAGGAATGTATCTATTTTAGCCGGAACGTTCTTAAAAAGTTACTGAATTAGACGTATTTTGAATAATGATGAAAATGATGATAATTTCATTATTTTCATAATTATTAATAATATACTTTTAATTTTATTTACACTGACAGCGTTGACTATGTAGAATTCCATTTTTAAAGAAATTAAACACTTGTTTTTTCTTTCTGCATTTATTTTTTCTCTCCAGAACGACCGTTTCGCCTGGTGAAGGCCTTTTCAACTGGTGAAGTACATGGTGTGGTTTTTTCTTATATAGGTACTATTACATTAGATAAACATTATACAAAGCAAAAAAGGGGGGAGGTGAGAGGTTGAGTGGTTGTTACAATTAAAGTATTATATCCAGTCCTAATCTCTCATTCTTTCCTGAACATAATTGCAGCTGTGGGGAATTTCGATATACCCACTTTTTACTTTCTAAGTATCTAATTACTAAATATGAGAAAAATACACATTGATAAATAATATCTTACTAAACATTATTAGGTTTGGAGTGGGTGGTTGTTACAATTAAAGTATTATATCCAGTCCTAATCTCTCATTCTTACCTGAACATATGTAATTGCAGCTGTGGGGAATTTTCATTTTTGGGATATACCTACTTTTATTGCCTAGGTATCTACTTACTAAAAAAATCAATAGTCTTTTTACAAGTATTACAAATTTCTCCCCCAAATATAGCATTAAAAATTCAAAAGAATTAGTAGACAAAATTAACAATGTGAAACTTCCCAATAATTCGAAATTTGTTTATTTAGATGTCACAAGTCTATTTACTAATGTTCCAATAAAAGAATGTATAAAAATAATTGAAAATATGTTATTAAAAAGCAATATAAATCCAGTAAAAGCAACAGAATTACTCAACTTAATAAAAATATGTCTAAATAGTAATTATTTTATGTTCTCCGCTGAGCTGTCTGATGGCGGAAATATTTATTATCCTGGGCTCACCTCTTGCCACAAACATACACTATTACTATACATAGGTATATTCTAATCTGTTGGACAGTCTCAATAAAACAATTTGATAAATTCACAGATTATGTATCACAAAATCAAATTCACCGTCCAACTAGAAACCAATCAAAGTATAAATTTTATGGATGTAACTATTAAAAAAACAGAACATAAGCACCAATTTGAGATTTTTAGAAAAGCAACGTATACAGATACCACAATACATGCCACGAGCATGCATCCACACCACCACAAACTTGCAGCCTTTAACTCGATGGTATTTAGAGCAATCAATATTCCATTGAGTAAAGAATCATATATAAGCGAAATAAACACCATATATGACATCATTGCTAAGAATAACGGGTTCGATAAGCAATGTATTGCCAAAATAATAAAGAAAATGTCAAAAAAATATAGTCGGCTCCATATACCCAAAGATTAATGATAAAAAATACATTGCAAACGGTTCTATTCCTTACCTCGGCAGGATATCCGAAAAAATAATAAAAACATTAAAGCATGAGAATTTGAATATTGCTTCAAAGTTAATAACGCACTGGGAAATAGAATTAAAATTGCAAAACCAAGATAGACAAACTTCAAAGATCCGGAATATATAAAATTACCTGCGAAGAATGTAATGTTCAATACATATGTAGGCCAAACAGAAAGAGCCTTCAACACACGTTTTGAAGAGAATACAAATATAAAAAAGAAGAAACATCACAATTTACCAAACATCTCATCCACAATAATCATCATATTACAGACGACAATAAACCAATCCCGCTACAATTTTGCAACAAAGGACTAAAATTAAACATACTAGAACAATTAGAAATTAACAAGAATCTGAACAATAATATCATCAATGAACAGATTAACACATATAGTTCTCCCTTACTCAATATTTTCAAACCTATTAATGTATGTATAGTTAGATATCATTTCAAAGGGTATGTTTAGTAAGAAGGTATCTAGATTGTCAAAAAGTGGGTATTGGGTATATCCCACAGATGAATATCCCCCACAGCTGCAACACGATATAATTGTTTTCAGGAGAGATTAGGACTAGATATAATATTTTAACTATAACATCCACCTAATTATATAGATATTCCCACATGTCTGAAAAGAAAAGTTTTTGAAACATGTATCCTGCCTGTGCTTACGTATGGTCTGGAAACTATCACGCTAACTGCGAGGACCATACATAAGCTAAAATGCACTCAGAGATCCATGGAAAGGCAAATGATAGGCGTAAGTCTAAGAGACAAAATTAGAAATGAAGAAATCAGACGCCAGACAAAAGTTGTTGATGTCATGGATCGAGTTGCAAAACTTAAATGGCAATGGGCAGGTCATGTTGCCAGACAGGGTACGGACAGATGGGCACCCAGAATTCTAAATTGGAGACCATGGGATATGAAAAGGGGAATAGGCCGGCCCCAGAAAAGGTGGGCCGATGATATTGTCCCTGTCGCTGGAAGCGGATGGGTTCGAAAAGCCCAGAAAAAAGACGAGTGGAAGCTATTAGAAGAGGCCTACATCCAGCAGTGGAGAGATGGCTGAAGAAAGAAGAAGAAGAAGAAGAATCCACCTAATAATGTATAGTTAGATATCATCTCAAAGGGTATGTTTAGTAAGTATGTATCTAGATTGTCAAAAAGTGGGTATATCCCACAGATGAATATCCCCCACAACTGCAACACGATATAACTGTTTTCAGGAGAGATTAGGACTAGATATATCATGAATGTATTAGTACAACAAAATATATCCACCATTAATCACTATTTTGAATATATTTTGTTAAAAGAGAATATGGTGTATACAAAAATATTAATTGATAGATTTGTGTGATAGATTCGCCTACATATTATGTACTTAGAAAGTACCTACATACGTTTACAATAAGTAAGTGAGGGGAGGTGATCAACCACTAGTATCGGCTATACAACAATATTAATTGATAGATTTGTGTGATAGATTCGCCTACATATTATGTACTTAGAAAGTACCTACATACGTTTACAATAAGTAAGTGAGGGGAGGTGATCAACCACTAGTATCAGCTATACAACAATATTAATTGATAGATTCGCCTACATATTATGTACTTAGAAAGTACCTACATACGTTTACAATAAGTAAGTGAGGGGAGGTGATCAACCACTAGTATCGGCTATACAACAATATTAATTGATAGATTTGTGTGATAGATTCGCCTACATATTATGTACTTAGAAAGTACCTACATACGTTTACAATAAGTAAGTGAGGGGAGGTGATCAACCACTAGTATCAGCTATACAACAATATTAATTGATAGATTTGTGTGATAGATTCGCCTACATATTATGTACTTAGAAAGTACCTACATACGTTTACAATAAGTGAGGGGAGGTGATCAACCACTAGTATCGGCTATACAACAATATTAATTGATAGATTTGTGTGATAGATTCGCCTACATATTATGTACTTAGAAAGTACCTACATACGTTTACAATAAGTAAGTGAGGGGAGGTGATCAACCACTAGTATCGGCTATACAACAATATTCTTTTTAATCATAATGTAACTACCCAGAATATTTCTTAGTAACAGGGTGTTTGTAAAATATTATTATTATTAGTAAATAAGTGATATTTTGAATATTATTATTTTGCAGTGACATCTATGGTATTTCAGTGAGGTTTCTTCACTGAAGTTTGTGATGGTATGTTTATTGGGATATAACTTACCAAGTTTACCCATAGATGTCTCTCATGTGTTTTGTACTGTGAATATAATTAGGTACAATATTTAATTTAGAAGAACATTCTAGAATATTTAATTATTGTTAAAACAATAGGTTTTATAAACATACAAGAATAAGAAATTGTTGTTATAGGTGAAAATTGTACATTTTTTATTCTGGTTCAGACTGCCAACAATAAGACACACTTTGTAATTATTAAAATTGTAATAAATGATATTATAACTACAAGAGTTGTTCATTTATAAGTTTCTTCTCCACAATTTAAAATATTCTCTTTTACCAAAAGAAGAGATCATTTCATGGCGCAGTCGGCTTAAAAGAACTTCATTCCAAGGGAATATCTGAAGATCTTCATTCCACGGACAGTGGGATCAAACAGGAATCAAACAGGACACAAGTAGAAGAGTTCTACGGCGTTCCAGTTTGGATTGAGTACTTTGGCAAGTACTTATTTGGGAGGTATCTGCAAGGAATCCAGGGGAGTATCCAGGCAAGGAGAAAACCAGGAGCAGAGGACCAAGGACACAAGGAACCAGGTACGGGTCCAAGGTGCAGTTGGCAGCCAGTTGCTGGAAGCTGGAAAGGAGGACTGGAGCAGTCCACTTTTCTTGGAGATTCCGGAGCTTGCTGAGGGTCTACCAGAATCAGGAGAAGAAAAGATCAGTATTGTCGATTTTTGTTGTATAAATTTTAATTTGATTCATGTATTTTTTTTGATTTTTTTTTATTATTTTATTATATCTTGTAAATTTGAACTTTGTATATTTTTTTTTAATTTTGTGTTTGGAAAATGAATGCTAATGCCAGTAGCAGTAAAGGGGTTTCTGGACAGTCTCAGAGATTGTTCCAGATGGACATCCCAAAATTCAGTCATAGTACTGATAATTGGGATAATTTTCTCACAAGATTTGAACAAAGTCTCATTTTATATGATGAAAATAGTATTTCAGCGATTCAAAAAAGGGCACTATTTCTCAATACGTTGAGTGAGGAATCATTTTCATTATTAATAAATTTATGTGTTCCTAAGAAAATAACTGATTTTAGTGTCGAAAAATTGATGCAAAAATTGAAAGAGTATTGTGAAAATGTATCAAATGTATTTGAATATAGGAGAAAGTTTTATTCGACTAAGCAGGATTTACATGAATCAATTAAGGAATTTGCAGTTCGATTACGGAAATTATCGGTAAATTGTAAATTTGATAAATATCTGGATTTTGTGTTGAAAGATATATTTATTCTAGGTATAAAAAAATATAAGGTTCAAGAAAAATTGTTTCTTGAAGGAGAAAATTTAAAATTCGATGATTGTGTTAATTTAGCTTCTATTGGTGAATCATTTCATCTGGAACGGGAAGTTAGTCACAATTCGACCAATAGGATACAAGTATTTGGTAACCTTGACAATAATAAATTTTCGTCTAACAAGTTGTATGATAGAGAAAAAAATGTATTGTCAAATAAAGCTTGTAACTATAATCGTAAGAATTTTAAGAATAAAAAAACAAATAGTTTTGAAAAAGAATTTTTATGTTTTCGTTGCGGATTGAAAGGTCACATTAAAGCGAATTGTAAAGTGAATATTGAAGGACAGAAAAATACAAAAAAAAAAGTTATTAATGTGTTGAATACAATTCAAAACAATGACAGTTCATGTATGATCGATGTGTTTTTGTTTGACAAGTCATTTAAATGTTTATTAGATTCGGGTGCTTTCATTTCTGTATTACCAGAAGATTTATATAGAAGATATTTTCATAAGATGAAAATATTGGAATATAATTTAGAAGTTAAGGCTTATTCAAATATTAATTTGAAAGTATTGGGAAAAATTAACCTACAAGTAAGTTATAATGAAAAAACAAGGTTTTTAGATTTTATAATTATTAAAAATGGAAGTGAAATTTTGTTAGGTCGAAATTTTTTCAAAGAATTCGAGATTGGGTTTTCCGGTATTTATTTTTCGGAAATGGTTAACAATAATTTTAAGGAAAATGGTGTGTCAATTTTAAAAAAAAAATTTCCAAATGTATTTTCGAATAATATAGGTAAGTTTACAAAATATGAAGTAGATTTTAAGATGGTTAAGGATCATCCAGTTAAATTTTGTAAAGCACGACCAGTTCCATTGGCTTTAAAAGAAAAAGTTGAATCGGAATTAAATTTAATGTTAGAGCAAAACATTATTGAAAGAGTAAAATTTTCGGAATATGCAAGTCCTTTAGTTATTATTCCGAAAAGTAATGGTACTCTTAGATTATGTGCAGATTATAAGAGAACGATAAATCCTTATGTTATGGATATTAAATATCCTTTACCGGGAATTAATTATTTATTAGAAAAAATTAGTGGAGGTAAGGTTTTCGCGAAAATTGATTTGAAGTCTGCATATTGTCAAATTGGTTTAAAAAAAGAGTGTAGAGAGTATACTACGATAGCAACCCATATGGGTTTATTTCGCTACAAAACATTAATATTTGGATTAAAGGTTTCACCAGCTTTGTTTATGCAAGTAATAGATTCTGTCACGCAAGATTTACGAGGTACGTCAATATATATAGATGACATTCTAATATCAGGAAAAGACGATGAAGATTTATTTAATAATTTATTATCGTTATTTATTCGTTTAAATGAATGTGGTTTGTCAATTAATGAATCAAAGTGTCAATTCTTTACAAAATCAGTAGATTATTTAGGTTACAATATATCTGAGGAAGGAATTAAACCGTTAGTTGATAAAGTGGAAGCGATTATATTGGCTCCAAGTCCTGAAAATACTACGCAAGTGAGGGGTTTATTAGGTATGGTAAATTACTATCGTAATTTTATACCGAATATTGCTAAAATTCTGTCTCCTTTATATAATTTGTTGAAGAAAGATGTTAAATGGGTTTGGTCACAAGAGTGCTCAAATTCGGTACTAGAGATTAAAAATATTTTATCTTCGGATTTAGTTTTAATTCATTATAATAAAAAGTTACCGTTAAAGGTTATGACAGATGGTTCATCTAAGGGTATTGCTGCTACTTTATTACACATTTTTGAAAATGGGTCAGCGAGACCTATAGCTTTTATTTCAAGGAAATTAACAGAAGCGGAAAAGAAATATTCAATATTAGATATTGAAGCATTAGCGATTATTTTTGCTTTACAAAAATGGTTTCATTATTTATATGGAAGACATTTTATTTTAGAAATTGATAATAGGGCTTTATGCCATATTTTAAAGCAGGATAAAGATATTCCTCAATTAGCAGCAAATCGGTTACAACGCTACGGGGTTATTTTGTCAGCATTTGATTATGAAGTACAATTTGTGAAATCAGAAAATAACTGTTCAGATTTTTTATCGAGGTGTCCTATAGAAAAGGATGAAACATTAGATGTTTCAGATTTAGAAAATTTTAAAAGTTTAAATTGTATTGATATTAATTGTGATTTTGTTTTTCTTCTAGATGCAGAAGAAAATTTCAGTATCAAGTTTGATGAAATTTTAGAGGAAACTAAAAAGGATATTTTGTGTAATCAAATTATAGATTATTTACAAAAAGGGTGGCCTTCACAAATAAATAAACAATCAGATGTATGGCCTTTTTATAAAATAAAAGATGAACTAAGCATTTATAAAGATTGTATTATGTGGCAACACAAGGTAGTTGTCCCGAGTTCATTAAGGAAGAGAATTTTAAATTTGTTACATGATTCACATCAAGGTATTGTTAAAACTAAAAATCTAGCGAGAAATTATTTTTATTGGCCAGGCATATATAAAGATATTTCTGTTATGATAGATAGTTGTAGTATATGTAGAAGTTGTCAAGAAAATCCTCATAAATCAGTTTTATCTCCTTGGGAAAGTCCTGAGAAGGTTTGGAGTCGTTTACATATAGATTTTTTGCAATATGATGGTATTGATTGTTTGGTAATTATAGATGCTACTTCAAAATGGTTAGAATGTATTGTAATGAAGAATACTTCATCTAAATGTATGTTATATGAATTGGAGAGATTATTTGTTAATTTTGGTTTTCCAGAAACAATTGTGAGTGATAATGCTCAGAACTTAAATTCTCAAGAATGTAAGCAATTTTATGATAAATGGGGTATCGTTCATTTGACGTCTCCTGTTCAATATCAACAATCCAATGGTTTAGCAGAAAATTCTGTTAGAACGCTTAAAAATTATTTAAGAAAAATAGTTATTAGGGGAAAATTGCTTATTAATATTCAAAGTGATATTAATAAATTTTTAATGGATTATCGAAACACACCTCATTCGTCAACTGGATGTGAACCAGCAGTTTTAATGTTTGGTAGAAAGATTAGAAATAGATTTCAATTATCTTTACCAGGGGATCATTTTGATCATTTGTATGACATACCAGATAAGATTAAATCTAATATTAAGAAAAGTCAAAATAAACAGAAATGTTATTATGGTGGTAGAAAGTACAAGAAAAATAAATTTAATATTGGTGAAAAAGTTCTCGTAAAAGATTATCGACCTATAAATGGTAGAAAATGGGTAGAAGGGATAATTTTTAAGGTTGTTTCTAAAAATGTTTATTTGGTTAAGGTTAATCAGTTAATTTGGAAAAGACATTTTAATCAGTTACGTTCTTTGTGTCAAGGTTTAGAGAATGGTGACTCAAGAACCGATGGAAACTCTGATGAAAGATTGGAAAATCTTTCAGATGAGGTTTCATTGGAAAATTTAAAATATTTTCCTGATGAAGCCGTTTCTTTGTTTCAGAGTGAGACAGTTCCAGACTGGAGTAATCGTCTGAGACCCAGGAACCGAGTTGTCAATTATAAAGAATAATATAATTTTGGTTTATATAATTGGTTAATTATGTTGTTTTGGTTTATTATGTTGCAAGACAACAAATATATTATTATTATTTTGTTTTTTCTCCTCAAGGGTGTATTTTTTATTTTAAGTTGGGGAGTGTAAAATATTATTATTATTAGTAAATAAGTGATATTTTGAATATTATTATTTTGCAGTGACATCTATGGTATTTCAGTGAGGTTTCTTCACTGAAGTTTGTGATGGTATGTTTATTGGGATATAACTTACCAAGTTTACCCATAGATGTCTCTCATGTGTTTTGTACTGTGAATATAATTAGGTACAATATTTAATTTAGAAGAACATTCTAGAATATTTAATTATTGTTAAAACAATAGGTTTTATAAACATACAAGAATAAGAAATTGTTGTTATAGGTGAAAATTGTACATTTTTTATTCTGGTTCAGACTGCCAACAATAAGACACACTTTGTAATTATTAAAATTGTAATAAATGATATTATAACTACAAGAGTTGTTCATTTATAAGTTTCTTCTCCACAATTTAAAATATTCTCTTTTACCAAAAGAAGAGATCATTTCAGTGTTCAATAACTCTGATGAGTTTATTAATGAGCCTCGGGGGTGAGGTATATATAAGCAAACTACCGAAACATTCATCATCTCTTTCGGTACCTGGGCTACATTGGAACTTCATCGTACGCGTGTTATTTTTCAATTAACGAAACAGTTATTTTCTATTATTTAATAATTCTATTGTTAATGTAGGTATATAACATTGGTTTTTTTTTATTTTGTGTGTAAAAATCAAGTGTAACTCAATATATCGAATGTAAGTGTACCTACCTAATGTGTTTCCTTACTCTCTGCTTAAATTACCCACTGACTAAATATTTAATTTGATCTGTACTGGTGACCTCGTTTTCAATCTTCGAAATTGATCACAAACACGTCACAATAGGAAGCGATTCGGATATCTACTCTAATTGCATTCCCTTCAGGAGTCAAGAATCAATTCTGGACCAAACTGAGTTAAGCCCTCAGTTCCGATTTTACTGAAAGCACCTTAAGGGTCACTCATAGGCCCTCGGTTCGGTCTTTCCCGAAATTACCTATAACCTCAGGGGCTCCAGCCCACATATTTTTTATTTCTTCTTGGACAATTAACAGGTATTGTGTCAAATATTAATTTAACACGCACCCAATAACAAGTTATCACATTCTGGATGATATGACATCTAATATCTTTAGATGTCATAGAACTTCATATGATAATTATATCCATGATATGGGTAATCACTAGGGTTTTGATTTCGCTGATAGGACCAGTCCCCATAGACAACATGCCATTCAAGCTAAGCGTTATCTCGGTAAGCGATAGTAAATGTATGAAATTGAAATATGGACTGTCACGTGACGCCACAGCCACCAATTCCATACATTTATTATCGCTTAGCGAAATAACGCTTAGCTTAAATGGCATGTTGTCTAGGGGGGCAGACTTGTCCCCCTGGTACATGATAATTACAGGTAAATAAAAATAACTAATTGTATAACAATTACGGTGCAGTAACAGGATTTTGTAAGTCGACGAAAATGCCCCATTGGACAAAATCCTGTTATTATTATTATTATCAGAGGGTGTTCTTATGCACTGCGACCCTTAGGATCTTTTGCGCTCCCCCCTACTTGCTTACCGGGTTTCCTGTTACAGCATCCCCTCGAGTCCTAGCCCTCTTAGGAAGTTTAGGACTCGCAGGGGATTCAATGAGGGTATGGATCCAATGTCCATTTGGGGCCTGCCCAAGGTCCTCATTCTAACTTGTGTCACAGCAACACATTGCATGAGGAGGTGGTGTGGCGTTTCCGCCCCCTCCCTACAGAATCTGCATGTTCCGTCTTCTTCTAGTCCTATTTTCCGCAGATGTTCCCCAAGTCTACAATGGCCTGTGAGGAACCCTGTCAGACTTTTTAGTGCTTTCCTGCCGAGGCTCAAACATGTTCTGGACCTTTTTCAGTCATAATTACCGAGCAGGTCCTTAGCCTGCCTGAGCCCCGGGAGTTCAATCCAGTAGCTAGATCTCACTTTTCCGTAATTCTCTTTACTTCTGCCTGAAAATATGAATTTCCTAGGCCGCAGAATGGCTCTGGTCCAATCAGATGCTCTCTCGCACCCTTCCTGGCGAGTCTATCAGCTCGCTCATTTCCTTCGACACCCATATGCCCTGGTACCCAGAGCAGGGAGACCTTATTATTCTTGCCTAGTTCATTGAGTTTTGTTAGGCATTCCCAAACCATTTTTGAGTTAATGTTTGGGGAATTCAATGCCATGATGGCTGCTTGACTATCAGATAGAATAGCAATATCCTGCCTGTTGTATCTTCTGTCGAGGTTGAACTGAGCGCATCTCTCAATTGCGTGAACTTCCGCTTGAAAGACACTAGGGAGTTTGCCCATTGCTTCAGAATATTCTGTCCTTGGTCCATATACTCCTGCTCCAGTTCCCTCTTCTGTTTTGGATCCATCAGAAAGTGAACATACTGAGATGGTTTGGCCACATGGGGAGAATGAATGAGGAACGCATGATGAAGAAAATATACATTGCAGACAGGAATGGAATGAGAGGTCGGGGCCGCCCAAGGAAGGGATGGCACGTCCACGTGAATGGTATTTTGAAAGACGGAAATGTTAAAAGCGTGAACAACAGACGAACATGATGTATGAATGGCAACGAGGCGATGAATGTGTGTCAAGATAGAAATAAGTGGTGGTACTTCGCGAGGGACATGACGTGATGGTATGTATGTATGTAAGATAAAAATAATATTATTTTATGTCTTAATGAAGGATTTGAGTTAGGGTTTTGTTATCTAAAGTAATAAAGCAATCAAAATGTTAGTGTATGTGTGTGTGTGTGTGTGTGTGTGTGTGTATGTGTGTGTGTGTGTGTTTGTCTCACGCCTTCTGAAAAACCAAGAGCATCTAAAAATCTAATTTATGTGCGAACGTGTACCTGTATACCTGATGCAGTGTCACGCTAAAAATAATGCGATAAAAATGCTGAATTTTAAAAAAAATTTCAATAATTATTTTTTTCATACAAAATTTTCCAAGTCGTATCTGTCAAAAAAGTGTACATTTTGCACGCATATATCTGTTAGTTTAAAAGTTAGAAGTACGTATTTACACGTAAAAAATTTACTTTCAAGTATAACTTAGCGTTTAAGTGAAAAACATGGTGAATATTTTGTATAATTATAATGTTTAACTTATTTTTAAAGTAAGCGTTTTGTACATAAATGCCGCCATTTTAATATCTTTTCATGCAATATTTCATTTTCCTACCGAATGAATATGTTCTTGAAAATAATAAACCTTTGAAATAAATATAAATATGAAATAATAAAATGAAACACAAGACATTACAGCAAGTTTTAAGACGTATATTGTAAAAGTCTGTTAATTATTAGTAAAGATATGGGCATAATAAAATTGCATAATTTGTATATAATATTTGATATTTCGGACAATTTTCATTTTTATGGCATCGAACAAACCAATGTAGGTACCTACATATTCAAAAAATGTATCCGAACCATTCGATATTACTTACGTGTTCGAATCGTTTCCATGGCTACAGAAAGAATGTGATATTCAAATAAAATTTGTTAGGAATCGAATTTATTTAGAAGGTTGTTGTAGGTAGGTACCTACCTAATACTATTTACTTACAAATCAACAATAATATACCTATACTGATTTCCTATAGGAAAATTATTTTATTTATTTATTTATCAACCGTTTGTCCGATTATAATGAAACTTTGGTGAATTGTCGAGCGTATGCCCAGGATGGTTTTTGGATTTAAACTTTTTTCTTATTCTTCTTCTTCTTCGTGTATTTGGTCGTTTTACCTATGAAGGGGGAGTATCCTGGGAAAAGAAGGTCCGACTGTCCCTCCATCTCTTCACAGGTCTTCCAGGACGGGTTCTGCATATAAACTTTTTTCTTCTTTTTCTTCAACGTGTACTTGGTCATCTTACCTATGAAGATGAACTATCCTGGGAGATGAAGGTCCAATTTTCCTTCCATCTCTTCGCAGGTTTCTGGATTTAAACTTTTTTCTTCTTCTTCTTCATCGTCTATTTGGTCATTTTACCTTTGAAGGTGGACTAACCTGGGAGAAGAATGTCCAATTTTCCTTCCATCTCTTCGCAGGTATCTGGATTTAAACTTATTTCTTCTTCTTCTTCTTCATCGTGTATTTTTGGTCATTTTACCTATGAAGTTGGAGAATCCTGGGAGAAGAAGGTCCAACTGTCCTTCCATCTCTTCGCAGGCATCTGGGTTTAAACTTTTTTCTTCTTCTTCGTGTATTTAGTCATTTTACCTATTAAGTAGAGCATCCTGGGAAAAGAATGTTCTTTCATCTCTTCGCGGTTCTTCCAGGATGGTTTCTGGATTTAAACTTTTCTTAACCGACTGATGGGACGGGATGTAATGAAGGGAAGGGATGCACTAAAGGGCCTGAAGGGACGGGAGGTATAAAACTGCCTGAAGGGACGGAAGGTAGTGAAGGGTCTGATGGGAAGGGACGTAATGAGGGATTAAAGGGACGGGAGGTACTGAAGGGCCTGAAGCGGCGGGTCCTGGAGTCTAATTCTGTTTCTTCTTAATTTTATGTAGACCTTTAGGGCAGTTTTTATACAAACTATTTCCTATTGTCTAATTCATCTTCTTCTTCTTTTATGTATACATTTGGGTCATTTTTTTATAAAAATTATTTCCTTTAGTCTAATTATTATTCTTCTTCATTTAAGTACGTAGACTTTTGGGAGAGTTTTAATACAAACTATTTCCAATAGTCTTATTCATTTTCTTTTATGTAGACCTTTTGGTCAGTATTTATACAAACTATTTCCAATAGTCTAAATATTCTTCTTCTTCTTTTTTGTAGACCTTTGGGTGAGCTTTTATACAATCTATTTCCAATAGTCTAATTCTTCTATTAGGTATATGTATTTTTACTTATTTTATGTAGACCATTGGAATAGTTTTTTATACAAACTATTTCTTATAGTCTTATACTTATTTTTCTCTTTTTTATTTAGTCTTTTGGGTTAGTTTTAAGTCTAATAGTCTATTGTGCAGAAATATTATTAACGATATGCACACTTGATGAAAATACATATGAAATGAATGGGATATGGGATGTGACGATATAACCTGCACTAGAATCTTTTCAATACTTTTGTTTAATTAAATTTAAACCATTTATATCATCCTATTTTGAATAATTTTCAACACCTAATATTTAAAGAATGGGGGTTGTGGCCATTACTGAACTCTTCACAACATTTATATTCAAATTAAAAACTATTTACTATAGTTCAAGTCTTCTTCTTCTTCGTTAATGAAGACTTTCAGTCAAATTGAGCAAAAATATAATGCACACTTGATGAAAAAATATAAAAACGAATGGGATGTGACCAATACTAGATCTTTTCAGTACCTACGTTTGTTTAATCAAATTTTAACCACATCCCAACATCCAAAATTACTAAATTTTCAATAGGTACACATTACAATTTGTTTTCGATGATAATATTTAAAAATGGGGGTTGTGGCCAAACCAATCTCTTTACAACGTTGATAAACAGTCATATTTAAAACCATTACGCATAGTCCATGCGAGCAGAAATTGTATAAATATTATACTTCATTCACACTTTATAGCAATATATAAAAAAGAATGGGTTGTGGCCATCACTTGAACATTTTACAATACTTAAACTCAATCAAATTTCAAACCACTTTTCATAGTCTGATATTGCAAAATAATTGGGTGACAATATTATAAAAACGATTGCTTTTTCTTTCACAATTTTACATTCTTGGCCAACGGCGGGACATAAAAGCTAGTAATATATATAATACGCAAGTTATGTTTGTTACGAGACATCTTCCCCAAGGATACCAATTTCAAACTAACACCACTTACCTCCATAACATAAAACACCACAAACCATCATATCATTACAAGTTAGTGTTTAACACAATGAACATACCCGGTCGTATCGGAAGTAAGTAGATTCAGGATATTAGACATCGTGGAAATTTCAGGCTGCCAAAAAATAAAACATGTAGTTTTACATTTCAAATATTAGTGATTGATTTACATACATAGGTTATTACATAAATAATGAAAATACATTAAGTAATATATGCAAAAAAAAACGCCAAGGTTGTTTCCATCCCGAATAATAACATCAATATGATGTAAGCATTCAGTTTTATTCTATGGTTATTGATTCATCCCCCCCCATGTCATTACAACTTGTTAAGGCCCTGGAGATTTTGCGTGTATATGAAAAAATCATAATATATTTTTTTTAGGAAACAACGATTTAATTGAATTTTTCTTTCACAAATATTAGTATAAATTATATGAATGTATGTATATTTTATATGGAAATGTTCCAATTTACACAATAATACAAAGAAAGATATATTTGATATGTCCTCAAAGACATTACAAAAATGCATTTTTTTTAAACAAAGAATGTTCTTGTTAAAAAGTAGGTAGATATTAAACATCTTGTTACATTCCCTAAATAAAATATAAATGCTTATGCTATAGGAGAAAGATATTGGTCAAGGCAAGATTCAAACTTGTGACTGCTGGATTACAAATTCAGTGCGCTAACCGCTCAGCCACTGACATAATTTACAACGGTAGGTATCTGCTCTGCCAAAAAACTGCTTTGCAGTTTGGCGGGAAAATAAAAATGTATTACTTTTTATTAAAAAATAAATATTAAATTAAAAAAAAAAAAAAAAGGTTTGTTAACTTTAATATTATTAGAAAAAACTGAACCTTGTGTTGAACTTGTTGTGATCTTGAGATGGTAGTACTGGATGATGAAGAGGCCATATTTGTTTTAACTTTTGTGCTTTCACATCCCAATATATTGATACTAGATTCCATCAAAGGAACCTGATCCTCAGATATCAGAGTACCACGTATCTTTTTATTAGTATATTTTCTCATTTTGTATCTTTCCTTTGCGATACGGCTCTTTCTCAATTGAGGAGTCTCTCCTTTTCTGTATATATATACATTCTTGTAATATTTCAGTGCAAAATTTACTTCGTCTTCTTCGAACTAGAAATAAAGAGAAAGAAATAACAATATAAGAATACATAATTGCATCAAAGACACTGTCATCAAATTATAACAAGGGACTCAATTAAGAATTTCTTGGTTATTTTATTTAGTAACAATTTTTTACAATGCTGTCTAATTTTGTTCATATTCATTATAATCATTTGTAAACAATGCTGTCTAATTTTGTTCATATTCATTATAATCATTTGTAAACAATGCTGTCTAATTTTGTTCATATTCATTATAATCATTTGTAAACAATGCTGTCTAATTTTGTTCATATTCATTATAATCATTTGTAAACAATGCTGTCTAATTTTGTTCATATTCATTATAATCATTTGTAAACAATGCTGTCTAATTTTGTTCATATTCATTATAATCATTTGTAAACAATGCTGTCTAATTTTGTTCATATTCATTATAATCATTTGTAAACAATGCTGTCTAATTTTGTTCATATTCATTATAATCATTTGTAAACAATGCTGTCTAATTTTGTTCATATTCATTATAATCATTTGTAAACAATGCTGTCTAATTTTGTTCATATTCATTATAATCATTTGTAAACAATGCTGTCTAATTTTGTTCATATTCATTATAATCATTTGTAAACAATTGAAGCTTTAAAGGTAAAGGCACTTTGAAAATGGTCTTTAACAGACCAATAGTGTTTTTTAAAGGAAAAATAAATTATCCATTAAATCAAGACTCAGATAAAATTAAATATATACATATACCAAGAAACCATAACGACTTTAGTATAGATGAAATGCAAAGTTCTTATTATTAACATGCAGATATATACATTCACAGAGCAAAAACAATTGACATTTTATTTATACTAGTTGTATTTTATTTTATTTTTTATTTAAGAAACACTCACAGAGAAATTGACATTAAAAAATACAAAATATATAAATACAAAATAACATGTAAGGTCAACTCTCCAATTACGAGTGCCTGCAGCATGTTATATCAAAATACCTATGATAAGGTGGTAGGAGGAGAAAAAGGGGACAAATTCAAGGACCACACTTGATTCTAGGATTGCCCTTGCGAATATATTATAATATCTTTACTCAATTGCTTAAATTTTGCATATTTTAAATTAAAAATGTCCAAGTCAGTCAAAAGTGTATTGTAGTCATCACAAATTCTACGGATTATTTCATTCTTGCCAAGGTTTGTCCGAAATGGTGAAATTGCAAATACATTATGTTGTCTACTATTAAACGATTGTACTCTAAAATTAATTAATTCAAGTAAGTCAGGACAGTCTATTAAATTATGTAAGATTTTGTACAGAAATAAAATTCCACTGAGAGTTCTACGATCACTTAAAGAAACAATTTTATAATGCATAGCGGCTATGTTGTAATTTAAAAACCTATTATATGTTCTATAATTTAAGAACTTTAAAAACTTGTTCTGAATCCGTTCTATACGAAGAATATGAATATTATAAGATGGACTCCATATTATTGATCCAAATTCTAATATACTTCGTACAAAAGCTGTATATAGAACTTTAAGAACACATTCGTCTCTGAACGGTTTAGAAACTCTAATAATAAAACATAACATTTTATACGCTTTTGCTGTAATGTTATTAATGTGTAATATGTAACTCTGACAGGGTTCCTCACAGGCCATTGTAGACTTGGGGAACATCTTGGGGAAAATAGGACTAGAAGAAGACGGCACTGTAGGGAGGGGGCAGAAACGCCACACCACCTCCTCGTGCCGTGTGATGCTGTGACACAAGTCAGAATGAGGACCTTGGGCAGGCCCAAAATGGACATTGAATCATTGAATCCCCTGCGGGTCCTTAACTTCCTAAGAGGGCTACGACTCGAAGGGGTGCTGTAACAGGAAACCCGGTAAGCAAGTAGGGGGGAGCGCAAGAGATCCTAAAGGTCGCAGTGCAGAAGAACACCCTCTAATAATAATAATAACACATGAGATCCAACTGTCGATAGCGATAGTATGTATAGTTGAAGAATAAGAACCAAACTATAAACCCATAAATACAAATTATTTAATATTTTAAGATATTTGGTTTTCTATACAACACATGTACCTAGGTATGTATGTCAAGATAGGACAGTATGGAGGTCAGTCCTTTGATCCTACCCAGAATATGAAAACAGCATGATGGTATGTATGTATGTTTGGAGATTAGTATCAAACAATTAAGTCTTCTTAGATATTGTGTGTAGGCGACTGACATACAAATTGTATGAAGCAATGTCGTCACTAAATTCAATTTTTATAAAAATTGTTAAAAAAAAATTGAGATGTGATAATACAATGTTAATATTTTTTTATAGAAAATTAAATTATCTAGTTGGGGTGTTTCGTTTTTTTTTGATATTTTAAAAAAAATGGAAATATAGGCAGTTAAACTCATAAATTTATCATAAAAAAATATTTTTCTTAATAAAAAATGTTTGAGAAACCTTGGAATTTTTTTGAAAAAACTAATTTGAGATTTTGTATTTGTCTATGTTTATACTAATTTTCAGTGTTCTAGCTTTTATGGTTTCTGAGATATATGGAAAAATAAACGAAAATTTCAAAAGTTGGTAACCCTTGACTGAAACAAAAATTCACAATTCTGAGTATAAAAGTTTTGTAGGCCTATAACTGTTTATATATTCTGAAATTTTGGGCTCTGTAAATTGAGCGGATCAAAATTTATAAGGGGGGGGGGACAGACACACACACAAACAGACAGACACACACAGACACACAAAACTCACATAAAATGTTCTACTCTGAATTCTGAGTAAATCCATGTATGGGAACATATATGCTGCGAGGCCTCTAGTTGGTGTTATTAGCATGCAAAAAGTCCACTACGCCATACAAAATGTTCCTTGGTACACGCATCTTGGCTTAATAATGTCGATTAATTCAGAGAATTGAATTCTCATGAACGAATCGACAGTTGGATTATTGAGTTTTAGATTAACAAGAAAATTTCCAATCTAATAAGGTGTAGAATTGATATTGCTTGCATCCAGGAGACAAAATGACAAAATACCAACATAGATGGATGTTGTTGGTTGGCAGGAGACAAAATAACAAATAGGTACAAGCAGTACCTACCAGAAATAGAGTAGTGATAGTACTAGAGCAAAGGTTCCACAAAAATTTGATTAATGTTAGGTATAGCACAGAGTTAGTTATAGGATAATAATGGTCATCATCTGCGCATATGCACCACAACTTGGATGTGACAGATTAGAGAGGCAGAACTTTTGGGATAACTTGGAAGGTCTAGCATCCTCTCCATGATATTCCATGCCTTCGGATATGGAATAACCCATCACAACACAAACCCAACCAAAGTATGTATACATCTGGGGTTCTCCAAAGGTAAACTTTAAAATCAGAAAGAATTATGGAGGTGTAAAAATATCCTTGTGAAATAAGGAAATCCCCTTCAAAAACTGGTCTAAATGATACCCAAAGAGATGAACTAAGGGCACTGTACAAACTAAAAAGGCATCAAACAAAATGATACCCTCGTCACTTGAAAACAATGAAAACACTTTAGGATGACTAAGAAATAACAAATAGGGAACAGAGAATATACAAAATAGCAATCATAACACCTAAACATATAGAGGACACACATGGTGCCTTGACTACAGAGGAAACCAAGGCTAACACTCAACATTACTAAATGAAGAGTCTAAATGCTGTAAGAGGATATGGAGTTAATATTGTATAGGTAATATTTTCTACCAGAGAGACCCCCAAAACTGGAGTTCAGTCTTACAAGAGACATCCCCTCCTAAAACAAAGTCATCGATAGCTCTGATAATTAATTCATCACATTCAGAATTTACTAGTTGCATATAACAAACACATGATGATGACAGAAAATATACTTGAATAATACATAAGAATCCATGTACCTACCTATGTTATAAATAAAAAAAAATAATGGTACCAAACTATGTATATATATATCCTCAATATAAATTCTCTTGAACATATTGACCGTTGGACAAATTCAAATTGGCAATGCTATTATACCAGGGGCCCGAGTCAAATTGAAAACGCTTAACGATATCGCCAAACGCTAATTTTTTTTGTATGGGATTTGACGTTTGTTGGCGATGAGCGCTTTGTACGCCGTAGTATTGGTAGCCAAATTGCACAGTTTACGAACTGTTACGAACCGAGCGCTCGGTATTCCGACGCTTCGATGCGACGCCATACAAATGTAAAATGTATATATGTTTTTGGTAGCCAAAACGCAAATTTGACATGCGAAAATGCTTTTTTTTCGTTTTGGCCATGAGAAAGTTTAGCGCTTGCAATATCCTTGTAGAAAGTGCTGAATACTATTTTCTGAATACTTCATTTGTGTTGTTTCAATATATATATTTGAGTAAATATGAATGATTAATGCTTTTTTTAACCATATTATACCCATGAAAGCTAAATATCTTTAAACAACGAAATTATTTCGACATTAATATAAACGAGTTAACATTCAATCGGAGTCGTTATTATTGGCGAATATTGGATATAAAAAATCTTTTGAACACAAATGTGCAGTGATGTTATACACTAAATTTTGTCAAACATGTTGTTTTATAAATAAATGCCCTCTCAGACAAAAATTTTGTTTTTTTCTTTCCCATGTAGGTAATCAATATTCATAATAAAAGAGTGGGTACCTGAAATTACTGATAAAGATTAAATCATATCAATACTATCATAATTTCAGAAAAGAATTAGATGAAAAGGTTGACTAAGAAAATATGGCATCATCTTGATAAAATATTAAAAGATAATTTCTTGGGCAACTATGGATACTCACTATATGTAATCATTGTTGTAAATATAATTTTAGCATTTCAAGTATGATATTTAAATAGTCTGCTGGATAATTCCTCAGACAATTGAAAATGAAATGCAGTTCATCAGTTTTGTATTTTATTTCACTTTAATTTAACAGGTATATAGTTTAAAGATCAACAGTGTACAATCGAAGCAAACTATAGATTACCAAAAGCTATTTATTTTAGGTAATTAAAAATCTTGATTTAATTTTGACTACACATTCTGAGGATGTTCGTTTAATGAATTCATGCCAAATTATAATCATGTAGTAGAAAGTATTTTATTCCCATTTTTATTAATATTTTATAACACAACATATTATTTTCAACGAGCCATGATTTCTCCAAGTAAGGAAATGAAAAAATAAAATAGTTTTTTGTTTATTATACCTAAATAAAATAGGTATTTAGTTTTTGTTATAACTATTTCAGACACCTATTGTGGAACATTATGAAAACTGCTAGTTACATGATGAAGTTTATTAAATGTTTTCGTAATTGGTGGGTTCGTAATAACATACTGATACAATTTGTAAACAAATCAACACATACATTATTTCTAACACAAGAGATGGTACCTTTTGTAATAAAGAATCTTTAAAGAATTACAATTGCACACATTCATTTATTTAAATACATACATACCATCACGCCGTATCCCTACTTGGGGTAGGCAGAGAGGACCGAACGCCAGACACCTCTATCTTGACATACATGTTTTGCCTCATTAACATCCATGCATCGCGTCATACATGCTCTCCTATTATTCTGACTTCGTATATTACCATCTTTCAAAATCTCATTTATATGATCATGCCAACTCTTTCTCGGACGGCCACGACCTCTCATTCCACTCTTTTCACCCTTGTATACTTTCTTTATCAGGCGCTCATCGTTCATTCTCTCCACATGTCCGAACCATCGTAGTGTATTTACTTTCATTCTACTTACAATATCTCTTTCAATCTTGCATTCTCGTCTGATGTCCACATTCCTTATCCTATCATAGATCGTTCTACCACACATTCCTCTTGGGGACCTCATTATCTAAATCCTTTTGTGGTGATGGAAATAAAACAAATGTAACAATATATTTTCTTTATTAATAACATGAAAGGCAATATAGCTTTATAAATTGTTACAAGTTCTGTGAATAAATGTATTCTGTAAAAAATATTATATTAAATATTGATAACTTAAATGGTAGTGGATTCCTGGTGTGACATGATGAACAGTTAAATGGTATCAAATAAAGTAAGTCGATGGAGTTTATTTTATTATTTATCAATTTATGTAAGTATAACATATCAGCTAATATCCTAGGTTTTATGGATTTAAATGATTTTGCCACTCTAATAACAAAATTTAACATTCTAAAAGCCGTTTTAATTACATACTCAACATGATTTCAAAAAAGCAACCTGCTATCAATCAACATACCTATGTACCTATATCTATTATTTCATGGATTAGAGTATAATTTACAACAAATCGTTCCTTCTTACGAGTAAAGGTGATGCATTTGCATTTTTGTACATTTAAGAAAAGTTGATTGGTAGTGCAGTAATTGTAGAATCTTTTCAATTTATTAGATAAATTAACACTTTTATTATAGTTTATATATTAAATTATCACTTCTTTTGATATTAATATAATGTCCATCTTGTTAAAACACATGGCGCTGACACAGAACTTTATCAGATTGCATTAATCAATCACTTTTATTTTGAAGCAATAACCTATATAATATCACATGTTATTTATTTTTTATGAATTATTTAGAAGATAATTATTAAAATATTCATATTAAATTGATTGTCCAGTCTGCACCAAGGACAATGTAATCTGATTTGTATCATAGCAGACAGGAACGCCTCTCTTATGTCCTAATCCTTAATAACCATGGATGGTGGCTGTAGTCAATCACTCTGTGTGTACCACTTCCATGCTTATCTATTTTGGGCAGAACGTAAAGCACCAGTCAGTCACTGAAAACCCCTATCTTTCCCGCTGAAAGAAAACAATATTTCCATTAGTGTTTTAGTTTTAGAGTATACTAAAAAGGAAAGTATAAAGACTGTTTTTGTAGGTTAAGAAACAAAAAAACAAAATACTTGAAATTATGCGTATTCAGATGACACTATGAATATTATAAGTTTGTTTATATTGAGTCAATGATTGCAATATTGAATTCCCTTCGTATGTTATAATTTAATTATATTTAGTGAAGCAAACTACAAGAAATGTTTCCAAACACCCATTGATTTTATAAATCCCGTACATAATTCTTCATAATCGATTTTATAAATCCCGTACCTTTGTTGTCTCCCGTTTGGATTATTGTAACGGTATATATGCGAATTTACCAAAGAAAGAAATTAATAAAATTCAGTCAGTTTTCAATGCTGCAGCCAGACTCATCACTGGAGCCTCCAAATTTTCTCACATCTCTCACCATCTTCGCAATCTACATTGGCTTAAAGTCCCCGAAAGAATTGAATATAAGCTCTGTCTCATAATCTTTAAAGCACTTCGTGGTATGGCTCCTACTTACCTCTCCGAACTGTGCATTCCGCTTTCAATAAATGACAGACAATCATCACTTCGTTCTGCCTCTTCATCCATGGTTGGGAAATTAGTTGAAATAAACAGGGTGCACACAACTAATTTCGGTGATCGTGCATTTGCTGTGGCAGGACCAAATGCATGGAATAAGCTCCCACACACCCTCAGACAAACCGAAAATATATCTTCGTTCAGGAAAAAACTCAAAACGCACCTTTTTCGCAAATCTTACCAGAGCCGAAATGATACAACGTAATCATTTTTTCAGCGCCCTTGAGGTGAGATATTCACAAAAACGGCGCTATATAAATTATCCAAATTTATTATTATTATAATTATTTTTTAACCTCGAATACTCATACGTCACAGATGTGATTTCTATCAACAAAACGCATATTGAAACAATTACAATGAGCTTAAATATAAAGACATTAGAATAAAACCAATACTTACTCGGAATCTGTTAAATTTGCAAAATAATTTCACGAAGAAACGTTTAAGCTTTTCATATTTGACATGAAAATAGAATCATCCATACAACTAACAGGAGCAAATGGGTAAAAATCCATAGAAGAAAACATAAAATCATAGACAATTAGCGGAATGACGCGCCGCGACATACTCCGTCTTAACGACCAAGCGTTTTATGAGAAAACGAAAAGCGTTTTGTTTTGGCTACCGATTTGGCGACATGAACGCTCAGTCGTACATAACGCTTAGCGTTCAAAAAGATAAAATTTGACTCAGGCCCCAGGGAATGCCAACAAGTTGAATGTGAAACAACAGAATATTTAGTCATTAATAGTGAATGTTCACCAATTAATATACTGATTTTGTTATTCTGGTTAAATTACAACTTTTACTAAGTAAACAAATGTTATACTAAAAAAAAATAAAAAATGTTCTTGTTTGTTCATAAAAAAATCTAAAAGTGTTTACCCATTACAACGTATCGTGATATGAGCGTATCAGGCACGGAAAACAACACGATACGCTCTACTATGCCCACTGAAACAGATCGACGGTGTTCTGTGCCCGTATGCATCCCGTATGTTACCCGTATGTACCTGCTGTGCGACATCCATGAAATCTCGCATACCTTGTCTGTATCAGTGTTGCGTGGACGTTTTGAAGTGCTTATCAAATTGAAAAAAAAAATAGGTATGGCTATTAAAAAATTAACTGTCAGTTGACAATGATTGCCATAATGATTGGATGGGTGGATGGCAGAGCGGTTAGCGCGCTGGGTTAATAATCCAGTGGTCGCGAGTTCGAATCCTGCCTCGACCGATCTCGTTCACCTATAGGACAAGCATTTATGCTTAGTTTAGGGAACGTAGGAAGATGTATATGTACTTGCTTAACAAGGACATATTCAAAAAAATACTCGACGCTACTGGATTCGCGATATTCTGAGAGAACGAAAAATTGAAGGAGAATATTGGACATTGTTCAGGCACTTGGTTGATGACGAAGAAAACTTTTATAGGTATTTCCGAATGTCTACATTCCAATTTAATGCATTGTTGAAAAAAATTGAAAATGACATTGTGAGAAGAAACACCAACTATGGTGAATGTTTGTCATCTAAAGTGCAGCTTGCTGTGTGTTTAAGGTAAATAAAACATGCACGGAGCGTGTCAATTGTTGACGCTCTGTTCATAGCACGCGACGGTGTTGATCGGTGACGAATCGGTCTAGTGGGCGTAGTCTCATACTTTTCAATATAAAGAATATTTTTTTGCCTGACACGTTCCTATTACGGTCATGTTATTATACGTTGTAGTGGGCAAAGACCTTTATTCACAAATTCTAAAATTGATTGCAGAACATCGGTAAACAGTCAATACAATCGCAATCTTGAATAAGCTGGCATTCCCTGATTTAAACCATTATATATGTAAAGTAGAAATTCAATTATCTTGAACTTAACAAACTTGAAATAAACAAGTCAGCCATTATTGACAGTCCGGAATTCAAAGCTCACTCTATTTACTTTCAATATTTTGCCATTGAACTAAAACAAAAGAAATTGCTGTATATCGATCTTCTATCAGAAATAAAACTTCACACAAATTCTTGTATAAGGAACCCAGAACTACATAATATTTAGATTACAGTTTTTCAACATTAACACAAATTTTTTTAATTCCATTACTCGGATATGTAGATTTTATAATACTTTACATATTAATAAGGACAGATATTTTTGGTGACTTTCAGAAGAAAACTTTCCTCACTTATAAATTAACCTAATAAACTAGCTTTTGTGTTTTAATTTTTTTTCTACCTATAATGTTTCTCTTTTTTATCTGTTTGTACTTAATTGTCTCTTTTATAGTAATGTTTATCTTTTTGTTTTCTTTTGTTAACATCTTTCACTATGTTTTTTTTGTTGTGATCTTAATTTCTATTGTATCTATACATTTTTGTATAAATTCCATTTAAGATGGTGACTGCTGCCAACGTACCTATTTTTTCAATTTAATATACCATCATTATTACTAATCGAATCATTTTGAAAAAATAACCTAGTTAGTTTGGATATTAATAAAGAGAAATATACCTTAACTTTTTTATTATGTTCTGTATATATTCTTGTAGGAAAATAATAAGCATACCCCGATTTTAGACAATTATCTTAAATTTCTAAAAAAATTTAAGGTATAGAGCACTATTTTTTTTTATAAATTAAAGAAGAACAAAATACCTAGAAAAATATGATATGACGTTGCATTAACGCATCAGGTTAAGTAAATAAACCAAAAAAACTTTTATTACGCAATGGCGCTGAATGGAAAATAATTTTTTTTAGGTTTATTTACTAAACCTGAAGGATTAATGCAACGTCACATCATATTTTTCTAGATATTTTTGTCTTCTTTAATTAAAAAAAAAATATATTACTCTACGCCTTATAGTTTATTAAAAATATATTACTCTACGCCTTATAGTTTATTAAAAATATATGATAAACGTTGAAAATTGGGGTATGCAATTATTTTTCTAGAATTTATACATAACATTATCAAAAAGTTAAGGTATATTTTTCTTTATTAATACCTAAACTATCTAATTTTTTTTTTTCAAAACGATTTGATAAGAAATAATGATGGTATATCAAATTGAAAAATAGGTACGTTGGCAGCAGTCCCCCCCTTATGATATTTTTATTTTCTTATAGATTTGTATGCCAATTTTTAATGCAGGATATGGCCACTTGTAATTGGCTGACCAGTTTTATGTTAGCTTTTTCTTATTTTATGAAACTATTGATGTATAATAACTTGTTAGCTGTAAGTAGTCCTTAATAATAAATAAATACCTAATTTATAATATATATGTACATAATTAACAAATGAACACTTTGGTAAAAGACTTTCTAGTGAGGTGATCATTGTACCATCTAAAGTAATAAAGCAATCAAAATGTTAGTGTTTGTGTGTGTGTGTGTGTATGTGTGTGTGTTTGTCTCACGCCTTCTGAAAAACCAAGAGCATCTAAAAATCTAATTTATGTGCGAACGTGTACCTGTATACCTGATGCAGTGTCACGCTAAAAATAATGCGATAAAAATGCTGAATTTTAAAAATATTTCAATAATTATTTTTTTCATACAAAATTTTCCAAGTCGTATCTGTCAAAAAAGTGTACATTTTGCACGCAAATATCTGTTAGTTTAAAAGTTAGAAGTACGTATTTACACGAAAAAAATATATTTTCAAGTATAACTTAGCGTTTGAGTGAAAAACATGGTGAATATTTTGTATAATTATAATGTTTAACTTATTTTTAAAGTAAGCGTTTTGTACATGAACGCCGCCATTTTAATATCTTTTCATACAATATTTCATTTTCCTACCGAATGAATATGTTCTTGAAAATAATAAACCTTTGAATTAAATGTAATTATGAAATAATAAAATGAAACACAAGACATTACAGCAAGTTTTAAGACATATATTGTAAAAATGTGTTTATTATTAGTAAAGATATAGGCATAATAAAATTGCATAATTTGTAAATAATATTTGATTTTTCTGACAATTTTCATTTTTATGGCATCGAACAAACCAATGTATGTAGGTACCTACATATTCAAAAAATGTCTCAAACCATTTGATATTTTTTACGTATTGGAATGGTTATTATGATAACGGAAAGATTCTGATATTCAAATAAAATTTGTTATGAATCGAATTTATTTAGAACATTGTTGTAGGTAGGTACCTACCTATTATTATTTACTTACAAATCAACAATATACTGATTTCCTATCGGAAAATTATTTTATTTATTTATTTATGAATGTATGGAATGTATGCAAGCGATGTGCTCCTAAACCGTATGTCCGATTACAATGAAACTTTGGCGAATTGTCGAGCGTGTGCCCGAGGTGGTTTCTGGATTTAAACTTTTTTCTTATTCTTCTTCTTCTTCGTGTATTTGGCCATTTTACCAATGAAAGCGGAATATCCTGGGAAAAGAAGGTCCGACTGTCCCTCCATCTCTTCGCAGGTCTTCCAGGACGGTTTCTGGATTTTAACTTTTTTCTTCTTCTTCTTCATCGTGTATTTGGTCATTTTACCTATAAAGGTGGAGTATCCTGGGAAAAGAAGACGGTGCTTACATCTCTTCGCGGTTCTTCCAGGATGGTTTCTGGATTTAAACTTTTCTTACCCGAATGAAGGGACGGGATGTAATTGAAGGGAAGGGAGGCACTAAAGGGCCTGAAGGGACGGGAGGTATAAAAGGGCCTGAAGGGACGGGAGGTACTGAAGGGCCTGATGGGAAGGGACGTGATGAGGGATTGAAGGGACGGGATGTACTGAAGGGCCTGACGGGACGGGAGGTACTGAAGGGTCTGAAGCGACGGCTCCTGGAGTCTAATTATTTTTCTTCTTAATTTTATGTAGACCTTTAAGGACAGTTTTAATACAATCTATTTCCTATAGATTAATCTTCTTCTTCTTTTATGAAGACCTTTTGCTCAGTTTTTATACAATCTATTTCCAATAGTCTAATTCTTCTATTTTATGTATTTTTTCTTATTTTATGTAGACCATTGGGATTTTTTATACAAACTATTTCTTATAGTCTTATACTTATTCTTCTCTTTTTTATTTAGACTTTTGGGTTAGTTTTAAGTCTAATAGTCTATTGTGCAGAAATATTATTAACGATATGCACACTTGATGAAAATACATATGTAAAAACGAATGGGATGTGGGATGTGAAGATGTAACCTGCACTAGAATCTTTTCAATACTTTTGTTTAATCAAATTTAAACCATTTATATCATCCTATTTTAAATAATTTTCAACACCTACATAATATATTTGATTTCGTTGACAATATTTAAAGAAAGGGGGTTGTGGCCATTACTGAATTCTTCACAACGTTTATATTCAAATTATTTACCATAGTTTAAGTCTTCTTCTTCTTCGTTAATGTAGACTTTTGTGTCAATTTTAAGTTCATCAGTCTAATTGTGCAAAAATATAATGCACACTTGATGAAAAAATATAAAACGAATGGGATGTGACCAACACTGGATCTTTTCAGTACATTTGTTTAATCAAATTTTAACCACATCCCAACATCCAAAATTACTAAATATTCAATAGGTAAGTACATATTACAATTTGTTTTCGATGATAATATTTAAAAATGGGGGTTGTGGCCAAACCAATCTCTTTACAATGTTGATAAACAGTCATATTTAAAACCATTTCGCATAGTGCAGAAATTGTATATTATACTTCATTCACACTTTATAGCAATATATAAAAAATAATGGGTTGTGGCCATCACTTGAACATTTTACAATCAAATTCAATCATATTTCAAACCACTTTTCATAGTCCGATTTTGCAAAATAATTGGGTGACAATATTATAAAAACGATTGCTTTTTCCTTCACAATTTTACATTCTTGGCCAACGGCGGGACATAAAAGCTAGTACCAAATAAACATTAACACACACATATAACATAAATATGTATTTAATTGTATTGTTATATTTCATTTTTAACTCTATACCTACAGCTTACTAGTAAAAAATAATTAATTATTTATAATAAATTAATAAATAACTAATTATTTTTGATTAAAAAAAAATGTTTTTATCCAGTTTGTTAACGATCTTTAACAATTTATAAGCATAACAATAGGTATTTTAAATCAAACAAATGATTTGGTCTGCATATATTTTTTTTTCCTGAATCCAGCTGTACTGTAGGTTTTTACATTACTTAAAAACACCTGCATCGACGTAATTCCCAACATAAACTATAATACAACTGTTTTGAACAATTCATAATTGCAAAAATGTACCGAATTTTAGTATATAAGAAAAAGCAGAGTTTCTATGTTTACCAGTTGATAAGAGCCTAATAAGCTGAAACGGTCGTCCTGGATTCAGGAAAAAATATATATGTATGTAGATCAAATCATTTGTTTGATTTAAAATACCTATTATTATGGAATTCTACAAATTCAACACCGTCAGTATTGACAAAATTAAAATTTATAAGCATGTCATTTTATTTGAATAAATGTTAAAAATAAAAATGGCAATTTGCATGGAATGTACTATCGTGTTTTACATTGATTTGTATGGGAAAATTAGTTTCACGTAACGAGCAAGATTCTGAAACGAATTATGCTCGTTATGAGAGGTTCCACTGTATTTCACAAAGGATTATTTAAAAATTAAAATATTTTATTCGTATTATATTAATAAACAATTATGGCCCAATTCTAGTAATTCACAAAATTTAGGCTAATCTTCATTAGTGCCAATTTAGCGAGATATTTAGTACTGAATTACAAAAACATATCAAATGATACAAACAGGCCCCAGTTTAAATTGATAACATTTCATTATTATCAAATATCGTATTTTTAACTTTGTGGTACATTTTAACAAAAATTAACTAAACTTTTTTAAACTTTGTTTACACCACGTGAGAATTGAATTAGCGACCGGTTTCGAAACTAACCGTTCCCTCCTCAGGCAGAATTTCAACTAAACGCAGAATGTGACTGTGTGCTTAAAAGAAGGCTATGTATTTGGATATTGGTGGGAGGTCATTAGGGGCGGGTCTTGTGTAGAATGGCTTTGATTGGTACGATTGATGGAAAGGGGAAACTTATTACGCTTAGATAATTTAGAGTCACTTGAAATAAAAAAAGCAATTAATTCAAACAGAAATATAATAAATAATCAAGTAAATTTAACTTACAGCCCGCTTTTAAACATGTTTCCCCTTTCCATCAATCGTACCAATCAAAGCCATTCTACACAAGACCCGCCCCTAATGACCTCCCACCAATATCCAAATACATAGCCTTCTTTTAAGCACACAGTCACATTCTGCGTTTAGTTGAAATTCTGCCTGAGGAGGGAACGGTTAGTTTCGAAACCGGTCGCTAATTCAATTCTCACGTGGTGTAAACAAAGTTTAAAAATATTTAGTTAATTTTTGATAACATTTCCTTTATTATTAAGATTTGATCTGACCAAAATCAATTAATGTCTTTTTTATATAGTTATTTATATTTTGTTTTGCACTAAACTGAAAGTCAATCCACATACTTCCATTTGAAAACTTGTTGAAGCGGACGTATTTTTAGAGGATGGTTTATCGTCTGGGTTTGCATATCTGTAAATAAAAAATAATAACAAATATGTTACAAAGTTATCTAGAAAATGTAAAAAAGTTGACAGTAAAAATATTTCTGGTGCAATTCAGGGGTGACATCTGTGTGAGACACCGTCACCTAATTCGTAAGGACTGTTGATTTCATTGTTTACAAATAAACTAATTTCTCAATAGATGGCGTTACAAAACAGGTTTCTTCGTTACTTCATAGATGGTAATAGTATAGTTTCGTATTATTCAGGTGAATTGTTTACACATTATTCAAATATATAGAACTTTCAAAAATTACATTGATAAGGGAACTCAATAAGAAGGCATAATTGGTGAACGTTGCGCAAGCGCATAAAGTGATCACGTATACCAGCCGATGACAGGTCGTAAGCCCTGTAGGTGCCTGAGTTCCTGGTTCTTCTATAATATCCCATTTTTTTTTTGCGGGTGGCAGTTCTTGAGGAGAACACACTTAGGCCAATTGGCCCTTTGTGATACCACAATGGAGCTGTCCTCCCACTCACTCATCCCCCTTGAACCAGCCTGAGTGGCTAATGAATGTCTCCGATGTCGGCCGACGCTATGTCCATTAGATCATCATAGAAGAAACTTCCCAAGGAGCTTCTCCTAATTCTAGAGAGAGCAGGACAGTGACAGAGGAAGTGGACCACTGTCTCCTCCTCCTCGTCTTGGCATGCTCTGCAGTAATCGTATGCCTCCAGCCCTAGCCTTCTGTCATGCTTTCCTATAACCCAGTGTCCCGTTAATACTGATATGACTCTGGCGAGTGAGTCTCTTCTGAACGAAAGTATTTCTCTGGTTCTTCTGAGATCATATTTTGGCCATGTTTGTCTGGCAATGGAGCATGTGCTCTCCTCAGACCACCTTTGGTCAGCACAAGCAATAATTTTCTCACTGACCCGGAGTTTACATGTTGCCATGGGGACTCCAGGTCTGTGTTTGATATTGTCTAGAGATAACAGGGTACCTGCTCTGGCAAGTTCGTCTGCCCTACAATTCCCCGCTATATTACTGTGACCCGGCACCCACATGATTTGTAGATTGAACCGCTCCGCTGCCCCATTTAAGATGCTGCAGCAGTTCAGGGCCACTCTAGAAGTAGTACTTACGCCTTTTAAGGCTTTAATAGCCGCTTGGCTGTCTGTGAGAATACGAACAATGCTGTTTGATACTGTATTGCCTGGTATCCATTCTACTGCTTCCTGGATTGCCAAGATCTCTGCTTGAAAAACACTACAGTGGTCCGACAACCTGAAAGAAATATTAATATTTAATTGCTCCGAAAAGACTCCTCTGCCCACCTTACCTTCCAGTTTTGACCCATCAGTGTAAAACACCTGAGCTTCATCATTACGGATCAAATTCTCTTTCCACATTTCCCGCGAGGGGATTTGGGTTGGGAACCTGTTCTCGAAGAAAGGTTTGGGAATGACATAGTCAATACTTTCGGATGGTTTTTTGAACTGCTGAAGAATTATGGAGTGTCCAATGTGTGTCTCCCTCCAAGGGTTGACACAATTCATTCTTATGGCAGCTTTCGTTGCCATTTGTTTTCCCAGGAGGTCCAGCGGAATCAGATGTAGGATAGTGTCAAGAGCTTTTGTCGCTGTAGTTCTTAGACAGCCAGCGGTTGTCACTTCTGCTAGTCTTTGAACTTTTGCCAGCTCTTTTAGGTGCACTCCTTTTTTCAAGCAGTGCCACCATACCACCACTCCGTACATCATGACTGGCCTTATGACCGCCTTGTACATCCAGTGGGTTATCTTGGGGTGTAGTCCCCACCGTTTTCTCACGATCTTTCTGCAGGTGTACAGTGCATTTGTAGCTTTCCGTACTCTTTCCTGCGTGTTGGGCTTCCAGCTCAGTTTTCTGTCCATTATAATATCCCTACTTCGTCTCTATTGAGATGTTATTGTCAATAAAAATACTTTTTACTCTGAGATAATGCAACTGTCAGATACAATACAACTGCATATTGTACCATACCTTCATTTTTTAGGGATATTTAAAGTTTCAAAATACCTAACAGCAGTTTCTCTTTTTCACACATTACAATTACAGGGCTTATGATCTGTCATCGGCTGGTACTTGATTTCCCGCTTCTCCTACAATATTCCAACTTTGTCTCTATTGAGATGCATAAAATTTTTTGATTACATTATAATTTAACAATGCTATACAATAATACTGTTGGGTAATTAATATCCAACACCCCTTGTATGTACTAACATCTCAATATGTATGCCAAGATAGTCCCAGTGTGCCATACCATCACTCCATTTCCCTATTTTGGGTAGGCAGGTTAAAACCCAACGCCAGACTACTCTCTCTTGACATACGTTTCTCACTTCATTCAAGTCCATTTTTTATCAATCTTACAACATTTTATTTATGTGTTTGTGTCAACTTTCCCTTGGCCGACCTCTACTATTTGTTCGTCTTTTATCAGCCTTATACACTCATTTTTCTATGTGGCCAAACCACCTTATGGCATTTATTTTCATATTAGTTATTACGATATTTCTTTCAATCTACATTTTCGTCTAATATCCTCATTTCTTATTGTATCATACATCGTTTTACCACACATTCGTCTTAGTGACCTCATTTCAATCGTGTTAAGTCTACTTTCATGCGTTTTCTGCCGCGTCCATGTTTCACTAGCATACATTAGAGTCGGTACGACGATACCATTGTGTACCGCGAGCTTTGCTTGCTTAAAAATAATTATTTCGGTCATTACGGATCTTAATGCAACAGTCACTCTACACTCTATTGCTCTCCTTTTAACTTCTTTTTCCAATCTTCCATTAAGCTGAAACATTTATTTATTTATTTTCGTTGGGAAGCTACAGCTCATTTACAGTTTAATGATACAATATTATTTTTTACAATGTTAGAACCAAAACCAAGAATTCCATTAACATAATATAAAAACAAATAACAGTTTACAATCCAAAAATATTCATACACACACCCTCACACACACCATCATACATACACACATATACAACAACTAGGGAAGGGAAGAGAAAGGAGAGAAGAGAGACTAGGAGGACAGGATAGAGGGATATTGGTTGCACATCACCTTCAGAACATCATGTCTAAATCTATGATTTGGCATCCACCTTATCAATATCACTGTTTTAACCTTTTTAAGACGAGCGTCATGTATAGATGCCCACCGGCAGCGTGCCTAAACGCCGAGTGTCATCTATACATGCCCTCATGGCTATACACAATTGTGAGCCTTCATATCTCAGTAAATTCATACTTGATTGAGACGTCATCTATACATGCCCTCATGGCTATACACAATTGTGAGCCTTCATATCTCAGTAAATTCATACTTGATTGAGATGAAAATTGGATGAATATTACTCCCATATATTTGACTTCAAGACATCTGTCGGTGAATCAACAAAACAATTGCTAAATTATTTAAAAAAATTAAAAACTGTAAACACTGAAATTCATCGATCATCGCCGGCGAAATTCACACTCTCCCGCGCTTTGTAAGTATCTGATACGCATGTGCATAGGAAAGAGGGATACTGCGCCAGTTCATATTGTTGTTTCGCGCTCAATATTCTACTTTGAATTCGTTCCTTAACAATACAAAATGGGCGCATATTCCTTATCTACATCAAATGCCGGAAGGATCACGTGACATATCGATGACGCCATGTACCTTTTTGTATGGAGATAACCACGATGAAGATTATTCTTCATTTATCTTATGTTTATATTATGAAGTGTTCAATTTCATTGAGTTTATGTGATATTTTGTTTATCTTTGATCTCTTTATGATATATCTACATCGTTAGATTCTTTTTTACCATTATTATATTCAATTAAAACGAGATTGAAAAAAAAACTGTGCACGACGTGAAATACTGTCCGTCCGCAGGGAATGCAAGTACATGTACCTACCCGTCTTGATTGGGTTAAGATGCTTTAGCCCCGACACAGGTTTTTTACCTAGTGGGGCATTGCAGTTACAATACTAATAAACGATGTATATGTCGAAATAAATAAATAAATAATATTTCGCATTGAATATGTCTATCTCAGCTGAGAATGATATAATTGTTATATTGGCTGCATATGCATGTAATTGTGGAATTTTTCCTGATATTTGTTCTACTTGTTGGAACATGAAGTAATTGAGGTCTGCGAACCATTCTACCTGGAACATGGATACCTACTACAACAAGACAAGTTCAGGCGAATATAAATATTCATCCACTTGTTCTAATTATGAATTCTCCACTAATTTCTCGCATTTTGTTTGTCTTTCGCTATTCTCAAAAGCCATCACTTAATAACATTCATTCTCAATCCATTTTGCCTACATCCATCGAATACTATTTTAAACAAATATTCCACATTTTCTGCCATCAATACTTTGTCACATACAGTCACACCTTCCAGTTTCAACCCAATGTTTTCATTCCTTATAGTGCTCTCACATAGTAGTCAATGTATAGATTAAAGAGTCACTTGCTTCACTCCTGATATTGCCCTTATCAACCTGCTCCCTGCTCCATACACTGATAGCATATTTCAAATTTTCTTTGTCTACTTTGACATATGCCTTGCTGAAGACTCTCGATATAATACAGAGTAAATCTTTTTACAATCACCTGGACAATATGTTGTCCAATAGAAGGGTGAGAGTCTTATGAGACAGCATTATAAGTAAAACAAGAATACTCCAAAACGGACTATCTCAAGGATCAGTTTTGTCTTTGATGCTGTTTAACATATACACGGCAGACATCCCGGTGACCACCTCTAGAAAGTTTGTCTACGCAGATGATGTGGCACTTGTGAATCAGGCAGCAAGTTTTGACGATCTGGAACTCGTTCTAAATGCTAACTTGCAGACCCTACAAAACTACTTCAATTATTGGCACCTAAAACCTAATCCTAGGAAAACAGCAGCGACAACTTTGCACCTAAACAATCACCTACAATCTCTGAAAAGCAAATTAAAGGTCAGAAACAATATAATTACGAAGCTCACTGACGTATTGCGCACGTCAGCGATTGCTCTTGTATACAGCGCTGCGGAATATTGCTCACCAGTAAGGGCAAATAACTCCGAAATCCCTGGTTTCCAGGATGTCTTCCAGCCTCCAAGACAGCATCTGCGGTCCAGAAGACCTGACAAACGATCTGCCTAGTGCACGGAGAGAGAGGACTGACGCAGATCCAATGATAATAAGAACATCATTCAGGGTCCCACCTTGAAGGTCCCGGGCTTCAACCTTTCCCGTAAAGTCTGGGTCCAGCAAAACAGAATCCGCACAGGGCAGGGGCACTGCAATCACCTCATGTAGAAATGGGGCAAAAGGGATTCTCCAGAGTGTGACTGTGGAGCAATTAACCAGACTGTCCAACACCTGGTAGAGGAGTACCTGATGAGGAGATATCGGGGGGGGGGGGGGGGGTGGATGGATATCCATGAAACAACCCCGGAGGCCTACACTGGCTGACTGGGAACTGGGGCTTTAAATAGCAGAAAAATGAGGCAGCCGATGGCAGAGAGAAGCATATGCCAGTGCCAAACAAAAAGTAAAAGTCTTTTATAGGGGGCAAGTCTGGTCAAACGGTGAAATCAAAACCCTTTTGATTACCAGATATAATTATCATATAATTGAGTTCTATAATATCTTAAGATATCCCAGATCTATGAAAGCTTCTGGATTTTTGCCAGAACCTTTTCAGTCGCCATACGAAAGAAAATATTTTGTCAATGCATTCTCTAACTACAATAAACACTCTTTGTGTATCCCATATTTTGTCAATGCATTCTCTAACTACAATAAACACTCCTTGTGTATCCCATATTTTGTCAATGCATTCTCTAACTACAATAAACACTCCTTGTGTATCCCATATTTTGTCAATGCATTCTCTAACTACAATAAACACTCCTTGTGTATCCCATATTTTGTCAATGCATTCTCTAACTACAATAAACACTCCTTGTGTATCCCATATTTTGTCAATGCATTCTCTAACTACAATAAACACTCCTTGTGTATCCCATATTTTGTCAATGCATTCTCTAACTACAATAAACACTCCTTGTGTATCCCATATTTTGTCAATGCATTCTCTAACTACAATAAACACTCCTTGTGTATCCCATATTTTGTCAATGCATTCTCTAACTACAATAAACACTCCTTGTGTATCCCATATTTTGTCAATGCATTCTCTAACTACAATAAACACTCCTTGTGTATCCCATATTTTGTCAATGCATTCTCTAACTACAATAAACACTCCTTGTGTATCCCATATTTTGTCAATGCATTCTCTAACTACAATAAACACTCCTTGTGTATCCCATATTTTGTCAATGCATTCTCTAACTACAATAAACACTCCTTGTGTATCCCATATTTTGTCAATGCATTCTCTAACTACAATAAACACTCCTTGTGTATCCCATATTTTGTCAATGCATTCTCTAACTACAATAAACACTCCTTGTGTATCCCATATTTTGTCAATGCATTCTCTAACTACAATAAACACTCCTTGTGTATCCCATATTTTGTCAATGCATTCTCTAACTACAATAAACACTCCTTGTGTATCCCATATTTTGTCAATGCATTCTCTAACTACAATAAACACTCCTTGTGTATCCCATATTTTTTCTCTTCATTCTCTTTTGTTTCAGTTCCTTAGCATACAATTTTCCAACTGAACCGAGCAGACTGATAGCTCAGTAGTTACTGCAGTCTAATTTTGACCCTTTTTGAAAAAGGGGCACAGTCACTGCATTTCTCCAATCTGATGAGTTATGTCCTGTCTCCCAACATTTGTGAAGAGGCAATAACACCATACTATAATGTTTTCACCACCATATTTGATAAATTCAGTTGGTATACAGACAAATCCCATAGCTTTAACTGTAATAATGTTAGAAGCGTGAACAACAGACGAACATGTATAAGACGATGTATGAATGTTGACGAGGCAATGTATGTGTGTCGAGATAGAAATAAGTGGCATTCGGTTCTCTCTGCCTACCCCGTGAGGGAGATGGCATGATGGTACGTATGAAAATCTTTACAGTGAACCAGACACTAAAATTGAAAAACTAGGGCATATCCAGCGAATGTAGATTTTCAAAGTTTGACCGCAAGTAAGACAAAGTTTAGGAAGATCATAACTTTGGCGATTTGAGGGCAATAAGAGTAACAAATTGAAGAACACAGGTAAATAACTGGGTTCATAATGGACTGGCGTCACAAAAACCGACGATTTAAACATGCTTGGATGTTCACATTATTATATTCAGTTTGATTGTTTTAATAGAGTGATACTAAAGAAAAATATAATTCATTTTAAGATAAAATGTGTCTTAGCCTATCAGCAAACTTGCACGCCTAAATGTGTCTTAGCCAATCAGCAAACTTGCACGCCTAAATGTGTCTTAGCCTATCAGCAAACTTGCATGCCTAAAAATGTTGGATATAATCATTTAACTGAAAAATCGTGTTTTCTGTATTAACCAAAGGATACGACAGCGGTGAAAAATACATTATTTATTGGTCATTGATAGTCATTTTATGTTCTTTCTAATTCATTTACTATGCAAATTAAACTTATGTAAACACAGGCGTCCACATCTATCCAATGCTTAACATTCTCATTACAGTATTATGAATTATGAAATGAAAATCTAAAATAGATAGTAGGTATGTATCATCATAATCCACAATTGCAATACACAGTGAAAAACGTTCACGCTTACTTTTCCATGTTTCCGATGTTTGTAGTATGACCACAAATATCAATAATACACTATTGAAATCACACTATAAACACATGTTTTGTTTAAAAACGAGGAGTGGATCAAGACTCAAGACAGCCTGTTGCACTTTAACCACAGATGAAATAGAATTGCACTTTGGACAGTTGTAGCCACAGATAAAATTGGTGTAGCTCTTAAGCTCATAAACTACTGTCACTGTCGTCATTTGAAAGATTTTTTCATAAAAACGGCAATTCTTAATTGATTTCATTATTATTATTTATTTATTTATTTATTTGGGACAGACAACAGCGACAACAAAATAATGAAGGTACAGAACAATAAAATAAAACTTGCGCCAAAACATCTATCCACAAATTAAAATAATATGATCAATAAACATAAATAATAAACCAGAAAAAAAATGTTATTAAATAAAACAAAGTGAAAAAAAAACAAACAAGATATCATGGTAGTGTGTAAAGGATTTTGTTTGATAGGAGATGAAGGGGTAGGGAGGAGGGGAAGAGGGAAGAAATGAAGGTCATGAAGGTGTCTGCCGCTTTCACTGGTTTACCACACAATCAACCGGCATCAGTTTACTTCGTATCATTTGTCGATATTTATTAAAACGAAATTGGAAAATATCAACATCATTAAAATTTTCATTGTATTGACGGCATATGCGCGGTATAATGGAGAATTTTCGATAGTTCGTTCTACATACTGGGACATGAAACAATTCAGGTCTTCTTGTCATTCTTACCGGGGCATGTAATTCAACTAATTTCACGATGTCAGGAGAATCGAAGTAGTTGTTCAATATTTTATATAGTAATGATTGATCATATAAGATGCGTCGGTTTTCGAGAGTGATAAATTTATGAAATATAACCGACTCCTGATAAGATGGAAATTGTAAGTGAAGTCGGAAATTAATGTGCCTGAGATATTTCTTTTGAACAGATTCTAATCTGCTTTTATGAGTGGTATAATTTGGAGTCCACACCGGGGTGCAATACTCCAAGTGTGGTCGAATATATGCTGAATAAAGTTTGTGCAATGTGTTTATATTCTTGAATGGTCGACACAGTCGGAGGATGTATCCCAGCGATTTAAGTGCTTTACCCATTATAGTGTCCAAATGTTTATCAAAAAGTAATTTGGAGTCCAAAATTATACCGAAATCTTTAATATGATCAACTACAATAAGTGAATTATTTTCAAGAGTATAATTAAAATGAATAATGTTTTTGTTACGGGTGAATGAAATCTTATTACATTTAGATACGTTTAAGTCGAGCCTATTTTGTCTGCAATATTCTGAGAGGTTGTTTAAATCGTGTTGAAGTTTTATGCAATCATCGAGTGATATTATTTTCAAGAACACTTTCATATCATCAGCATAAGCAACGTAATTAGAGTAAGCAAAGCACCCAGTAATGTCATGAATATAAATATTAAAAAGTAACGGTCCCAGGTGCGATCCCTGGGGTACGCCAGAAGGGGTAAGAATATATTCTGACACAGAATCTCCGATTTTAACTGATTGAGACCTGTTTTCAATATATGAGGCGAACCATCTAAACAGATCACCATGTATCCCAACTAGTTTCAGCTTCCGAGACATAATCTTATGATCGACTTTATCGAAAGCCTTAGAGTAATCAGTGTAGATAGCGTCTACCTGATATCCGTTCTCCATATTGCCTGTGATGTAATCCGTGAAAACAATCATATTTGACAACACCGAGCGCTTTCTTAAGAATCCGTGTTGCTGGTCTTGAATGTTCTTTAAAATATGTGTATACACATGATCGTATTGTTAACTACATATTTGAATATTGGCGCCAATCAAATTAGTTACCCAGTTGACCGCCAGAGCGATTGTAGCGCCTAGACTCAACCAATCACACGCGCCTGCTTGCGCATGCGCGATTCCCAAGCAGGACGGTAACATTACCGACTCAATGGTTGGCTACACTGAACAACCGTTGGGGACTGCCCACTTTTCCAACACTGTTTGAATCGTAGAGATCTCTTTCGCGCGATATAAACATCTGTATTCTGTGTTAATTAAATAACATTATTATAATTGCTAACATCAGAAGTGGGATATTACTCCAAAGTATCATTAATTTTACGCAAAGACTTTTGTGCCGACTTTCCGAAAATCGATTTGGACTATTTTATTAGCATCGATATTTTCGAAAGATCGATTTGCGTCGTCCGCCATTTTGTGACGCCTACTTGTTTGTTTGTTTGTTTTAAAACAAAAAAAAAATATTTATTTGTGTTTATCAGTGTTTTATTTTCGTATTTATTGACTTTTCTGTGTTCATAATGCCGCGGTATAGTTCCGAAGATAGTTTATCTTCCGAAAGTCGCTATACGCCACCGAGAAGATCTCGAGAACACCGCCGTGATCGTTCCCGATCTCGAAGTGTCTCGCAGAGGAGACATCGCCGTCGACGCAACAGATCGGAGACCCCGGAATTAGGTACCATCCCGCACTTTATTCCAGCTCGAGAGAATAGCTACGTGAGTGAGTGGATTTGTCAGGTCGAGGACGTTGCCGACGCTTGCGGTTGGAGTGAACGGCGTAAATTATACCGCGCCACCCAGGCTCTCGAAGGAGAAGGAAAGGCCTGGTTTAATTTATGGAAGCCATCGAAGCGCACGTGGCACAACTTCACGAAAGACTTCCAGCTATCCTATCCGCGGGAGCCAAATTTCTTCTCAATGATAGAGGATATAGTTAAATTTAAGAGCGACCAAGCCCAATCTCTTGTGTTGTATGCAGGGCGCATGACTGCCAAAATCAAGCGGTTAGGCGTAAAGTTGTCGGAAAGACAACAAATGGACATTATGTTGGGCGGCATCACCGACAAAAACATAGGTGTGGTACTTGAGAGTTGCGAGACAATGCAAACCTTAGTCACGCAAATGTCGCGACGTTCGATGGCAACCCCTAGGACGAAGGCACCCCCGCTGAGCAATACAGGAACAGCTCGAAAAAATGATGGTCGGCCTTCAATCACTTGTTTTAAGTGCGGGCTTAAAGGGCACAAGAGAAACGAGTGTAAATCGACGAATGCACCTAAAACTAAGTGCAACCATTGCAAGAGGGAGGGGCACACAGAAGAAAAGTGTTTTCGTAAGCTAAAAGCAGTGAATCTGTGCGCAGATAAATTGGTCAAGATGTCATCGAAATGTTCTATCAACGGAAGGACCATGGATGCCATAATTGACACGGGAAGCTCGTGTACCCTTATTAGGGAGAAGCAGGCGAAATCCATCGGTCTACATATGGAGCCATCAACTGCCCTTATGAGTGGTATAAATGGAGTTATCGTGCCTGCTATCGGGCAGACCAAATGCCAATTAACATCGCATGGAGTTGGTGTTGACATTGAACCCCTTGTCATGAATGATGAAGACTTGCCTGTAGACCTGCTAGTTGGACGAGACATCCTTAGTCATCCAGGGATCCAGTTTGTTGCAGATGCTGCTGGAGTCCGAATAACTCATACAGATATTAAGACCGATCATGTCTGTAACATAGTAGATGTAAAGGAAATCCCAAGTGGAGCTCTGTCCGAGGAAGGAGCTGCTACCTTCCAAACGTTAATGAGGACCTATGGCGACCGCATCTCCACCTCATTGAAGGACATTGGAAGCTCTCAGGTTGGTTGTCTTAATATTACCCTTAATTCCAATGTTCCAGTTTTTGTAAGACCTCGTAGACTGTCACAAACAGAGAGAGGCATGGTCAAAACAATGATTGCAGAGATGATAGAAGCTAAGATCATAAGACCAAGTTCTTCACCATATGCGAGCCCTATCTTACTCGTGAAAAAGAAGGATGGTAGTAATCGTCTATGTGTAGATTATCGAGCATTAAATGCTATCACGGTGAAAGACCGTTATCCATTACCGAGAATCCAGGACCACATAGATGCTCTGGGTAAAGGAAAATATTTTACTACTCTAGACCTGATGTCTGGGTTTTATCAGATACCTATTGAAGAAGACTCCATAGCCAAAACAGCTTTTGTGACTCCGGATGGACAATACGAATTTCTAAGAACTCCTTTTGGTCTTGCCAATGCACCTTCGGTTTTTCAAAGGTCATTGAGTAAAGCATTGTCAGATTTAGGTGATGATGTTCTGATTTATATTGATGACATACTCATTCCGTCCAGAACTGAGGTAGAAGGCCTTGGAAAATTAGAAAAGGTTCTTATTCGCCTAAGTTTGCTGGATTAACACTGAATTTAAGGAAGTGTACCTTTTTCCAAACTTCAATTATTTACTTGGGCAAGGAAATATCTGCTGGCTCTGTTAAACCAGGAGCTTTAAAAACTGATTGTTTGGTAAAGGCAATGGTCCCAAAAACAGTCAAGCAGTTGAGACAGTTCATTGGACTTGCTAGCTATTTTAGGCAATTTATCCCAAACTTTGCAACGAGAATAAAACCACTTTATGACTTATTGAAAAAAGATGCTGAATGGAGTTGGACTCTTGAATGTAAACAGGCATTCGACGATGTTAAAGCAGTTTTGACTGATAGGCCGATTTTAAAAATATATGATCCAAATGCAGCTACTGAGGTCCACACTGATGCTTCTGCTAAGGGTCTTGGAGCTATCTTGTTACAACGAGATCAAGATAACAAGATGCACCCAGTAGCTTATTACAGCCGTAGAACATCAGCGGATGAGTCTATGTACCATTCATATGACTTGGAGACGTTGGCAATAACTCAAGCATTGAAACACTTTCGTGTTTATCTGATAGGGATACACTTTAAGGTGGTTACAGATTGTAATGCTGTAAGATCAACAATGACCAAGAAAGATATTAATCCACGTGTAGCTCGTTGGTGGATATTTTTACAAGACTATCATTTTGATATTGAGTATCGACCTGGTAAGAAAGTCGCTCACGTAGATTACTTGAGTCGAAATCCTGTTTGTCTGACTTATGAATGGACAACCCAAGAGCAGTTGTTAGATATGCAAACAGCGGATATCGAGATATCACACATTAAGAACATTCTTAAGAATGGTAATGAGGAAGGTGATCAGAAACAATTGTTTATTGATTATGAAATCAAGGAAGACAGAGTGTTTCGGAAAACAGCCGATGGTTCTAAGTGGTTTGTACCAAAAAATGCTAGATGGGGGGTTCTAAGGATACTCCATGATGAAAGTGGACATCAGGGTATAGACAGAACACTGGCTGCTATTAGAGCCAAGTATTGGTTCCCTCGAATGAGGAGGGTGGTTACGAAGTATGTTAAAAACTGCTTCAAATGCTTGGTTGGGAAGAGTGACACGGGCCGTAAACCTGGTGTGTTACATCCTATTCCCAAAATTGAAATTCCATTCGCTGTGGTGCATGTAGATCATCTGGGTCCTTTTGTAAAGAGTACGGAAGGAAAACAATTTGTCATTGTTCTCCAGGATGGCTTTACAAAGTACTGCTTTTTAGAAGCAGTGGCAGAAACAAGTACGAAAGGTGTGCTCAAGGCACTCACTGCTATGGCATACCTGTTTGGTGTTCCTAGGCGTCTTGTTTGTGATCGAGGTACTGCATTTACCTTGAAGGCGATCCGTGCTTTTTGCGAAGAGCATGGTATCAAATTGACCATTAATTCGGTTTTATTACCGAGGGCCAACGGTCAGGTAGAGCGACTCAACAGAACAATATTGAACACGCTGAATTCTATTATCAGAGATCAACCTGAAGACCAATGGGTTGAGGCTCTGGCAGCAACACAGCAAGCACTGAATAATGCGGTGAATAGAACAACGGGTAAAACTCCAAATGAGTTGTTGTTTGGCTATAAGCCTTCAGCATTGTGTGAAGCTGTGTTGGATAATAATCTCACTGAGGCCGGTGAGAGGCAGGACCTTAGGGTCATACGTGCCCAGGCACGGAAGCTTTTTGACGAAGATCAAAAGCGGCAGATGAAACGGTTCAATGCGAAACGTTTCATAAGTCAGCCGTATCAAGCTGGTGATACGGTGTTGATCAGGATTACCAAGGGTAATCCTGGGTATAAAAAGTTAAAGGGTCGATTTCGCAGCTTGCCCTATAAAGTAGTGGAAGTCCTGCCTAATGATCGCTTTGACGTGTTGGGTACCAGACCCAACGGCAGCACTCACAGAGTGACGGTCACATATGAAAATATGAGGAAATGGCCGGCTGAACAAATGTCTGAATAATGGTCAGGAAGGACGAGCAGTCTCACACACTGATTGTCAGACTGACCAATTATTTGTTTTGTTTTAACTATTCTTTTCTCTTCTCTTAGGTCCAGCTTTGAGGACAAAGCAGTCGTCAGTATGGCCGTGTTAACTACATATTTGAATATTGGCGCCAATCAAATTAGTTACCCAGTTGACCGCCAGAGCGATTGTGGTGCCTAGACTCAACCAATCACACGCGCCTGCTTGCGCATGCGCGATTCACAAGCAGGACGGTAACATTACCGACTCAATGGTTGGCTACACTGAACAACCGTTGGGGACTGCCCACTTTTCCAACACTGTTTGAATCGTAGAGATCTCTTTCGCGCGATATAAACATCTGTATTCTGTGTTAATTAAATAACATTATTATAATTGCTAACAGTATATAATACGTTCGAACAATTTGCTAAATACTGATAAGATCGATATTGGCCGATAGTTTTCGACTTTACTTCTAGTTCCTTTTTTGTGTATGGGGATGATAAATGCTTCTTTAAATTTATTGGGAAATTTTCCCTCTTTCATCGATTTATTGAAAAGTAACGTTAATGGTAAAGCTAAATTTACAGCACATTTCTGTATAAAATGTGGGGGGATATTGTCACTTCCGGGCCCCTTAGTAACGTCTAAACTCTGAAGATATTTGAGCATATCGATTTGATCAATATAAACACCACCTATTCCGTGCTGAGTAATAGAATCACAAGGAACCTCACTGTCTTGTATTATTGTGGTAGGTACATTTTTGTCGTATATAGAATTAAAATATTTGGAGAATAACTCGCATACTTCACT